>JAODAL010017242.1:0-78351 GCA_025379985.1 Phyllomedusa bahiana | reverse complement strand
TTTATACCTGCCCTTAAACCGGGAAATTTATGCCCCAAAAAAAACCCCTGTTCTGCCCCCCCAGTTTAAAAAATGTCCCGGGAAAAAAGGGAAAGTCTTTAAAACCCCCCTTTTTAATTTTAAAAATGGACATATATTTTCCCCTTAATTGTGCCACAAGTATAAATTTTTTGTAAACCTGCCCGAACCCCCGAATTTAAAAAAGTGTCGGAAAAAGGGGAGTATTTGAAACCCCAAATTTTGGGTTTGCCTGGACCTAACTTTGTACTTTTTTTCCTCTTTTTCCCCGGCTCCATACCCCCAAGTCCTCTGAATAACCTACTTTGGGTTCAATTTTTCCTGAAACCTTTTTCCCCTTGTAAAAATTTCCCGAGGAAATTTTTTTTTTAAAAGCTTTTTTGGGTCATGAAAAAGGTTTTTTTTTAGTTTAATTTTTTGAAAACACATTTTTAAAATAGGTTTGGAATCCCCACCGTGTTTTTTTGTTTCTCTTTTTTTAAATTTGTTTTAAATGGGGGCCCTCAAAAACAGGGGTTTAAATTTGTTTTATTTTTTAAGATCTTGAAAAAAAAAAAAAGTAATTTTGAAATTTTTATGTGTCCTTTAAACAGTGCCCCTAAAAAAATTCCTGTTTTTCGCCCCTCCCCCCACCCCCTTGGGGCCACCCTTGGAAATTGTGAAGAAAAAAAATGTCTTTTTAAGAAAAAACCCAATTTTTTTTATAATAGGACCTTTATTTTAAAGCTGAAATTTCAAAGAAATAATCCCCCCAAAAAAATTAAAAGAAATCCCCTTTTGACCCTTTTTGGGAAACTTTTGTAAAGAACAAAGTCTGTTAGAAAAAAAAACTTTTTTTTATAATCGCCCCTGTAGTATAGTGAAATTTTAAAAAGCAAAATCCCCCCAAAAAATTTTCAAACTTGACCCATTAAACCACTTTGAAAAAATTGTGAAAAAAAAAATTTGTTGTTAGAAAAAACCCTTTTTTTAAATAATGGGCCTGTTTTTAAATTGCGCATTTCAAAGAAAAGGCTTACCCAAAAAAAAATTAAAAAAAAGGGAATTTTTCAAGCCCATTTAATTAAAAATTTTTTTGTTGAGGGAAAAATTTGCCACAAAGAAGCCACTTTTCTTTTCCCAAAGGACCATGATCATTGCTGTATCTCACAGCTACATAACCCCAAAAAAATTAATAAAAAAAAGATTTTCTAAAGCCACTATAAAAATTGTAAAGGGGAAAATTTCCCCACTTTAAAAAGCCCACATTTCTTTTCCCAAAAGGACCATAATTTTAGCTGTTATCTCAAAAGCAACATGACCTCAAAACCATTTGACAATGCGAAAACTTCTTAAGTTAAATTGAGTTAAGGGAAAAACGGTGTTTTTCCTTTAAACCCTTTGCTTTTCTTTTACCGGTCCCCTTTTCACAGCAAAACCAAAAAAATAAAAACTTTTGGGGAAAAGAAAATTTAAAAATTCCCGTAAAAAATTGACCCATTTTAAAAAAAAATTTTTCAAGAGGACCATTTCGTTTAAAGGGAAAAGGGGAAGTAGACCGGAAATTTAATGGGTGCCCCGGGGAAAATTGGGGCCCCCAAAAACCTCATCAGAGACCCCTTTCCCTTTGATTCTTTTGATAAAAGGGTCAAACGACCCAAACAAAAACTGTGGAAAAGCCGGAAGCGTTTGTCTTTTAATGCCCTCCCCCAGCTTTTTTTTTAAGGTTTTCCCCCCCCCTCAGAAAAAGCCCGGGGGTTTGTTTTGGGGGGACAACACCCTCTATGGCGTGACGACCCCAGCTGGGCCATTCTCCCTTTTTGGTTTCCCGGGAAGTCTTTGGGGTTTTGGAACACATAAAAAAACCCAACGGGTTGAACGCAGATAGTCGTGCCCCAAATAAATTTTAAAACCCGGGGGCCCTCGGGTTGTGTTGGATGTGTCCCCTGCATTCCCATGCTTTTGGGTGAGGTGGAAAATTTTAAAAAAAATTCCCAAATTTCCCTTTTTGGGCTTCTGCCACCTTCCCCTTTTTTGCTCCCGAAAACGCCTTCTTGGCACTCAACTGCTGTCACGTCGTAAAGTTTTTTCCAAAGTGACTTTTGGGGGGAACGTGAAAAAAAAACGCAACAGTTTGTCTCCAGTTAACCCAATCGGGAAAGGTCCCTTTTTCCGCTTTTTTAAACTTCTTTTGGGGGGGGGGTGGAAGGAAAGTGCTAGTTTTTTTTTTGGGTCCCAAAGGGACCCGGGGAGGGTGGCAACCCAGAAAACTGTTTTTTTCATTTTTGATCCCCCTTTAAATTGCGAGGTTCATGTTGGAGGGAAAGGGGCACCCAAACCCAAAACAGGGGAAAAGATGGACCCCTTGATTTCCCAAAAGGCCCTGGGTCGGGGGAAACTAGCAAACTGTTTTCCTCCTTTCCCTTCCCCCCCTAAAATTTGGGGGCCAACCTCTTTCCAAGGCGGGGGACTTTGGTAAAAAGGGTTGCCCTGGGAAATTTTCCCCTCCTCCCTTCCTCCTCCCTCCCCCGGGCACGGGTTTTCAACACACCCCTGCCCTTGCCTGGATGATGCACCCGGAGCGGGGGCGCCATTTTTCACTAGCTGGGGGGAATTAAACCACTGCCTAATGGAAAACCGATAAAAATTGGGTGAAACTGTTGGGGGGCCCTTGTGGATTTGACTAAAGAGAAGGGACCCGTGTCCCTTCGGGTTTTCCGTCTCCTCCCCCGCGGTGGCGGGGACCTGTTTTTCCGAGGGGGCCCCAACATCTTTCCCAGAAAAAAGACCCCAAAATCCCACATGCTAAAGGGTCATTGTCCGAAATGCCATTTTTGGTGGTTTTCTTCAAAACGGGCCAAGGTTTGGGGGCGGGCCCTTTTCACCGCCCCAAAACTCTGGGGTTTTCCAACCCCCCCGAGGCCCCGCACCGCTGCTTGTCGGGCCCATGTGTACTTCTTCCCCGGGCGTAATGGCTTTTGGCGTTTTGGCTACAATCCCCCGGGAAGCATGTGGGGGGGTGGTTTTCCCATGTGTTGCCCCCGGCCCAAACAATGAGAGGGGTTGACGGGTAGGGGACCCCTAAACGTTTGAACGGGGGGCCAGGGGGGAAAGTAGCAGGGGGGCGAAGGCGGAATTTGCGAACTTCACTTCGGGGCCTTCCCTCAGCAGGCAGTCCAAGCCCCGGGTTTTTAGCTTTTTTAAAAAATTTCCCGGGACGAAAAGGGTTTCATGAATGTGCCAGGCAAGGGATGTGCAAACCCTCTTTACCGATCTTAAGGGCGGCCAGCAGATTTCCCCCTTAATGCACAAACCCCCTTTCCTGGCAAAAAGGTTCTTTCCCCCGCCAGCCCCTTGGGTTCCTCGTTGTTGGGACCCGTAAAAAGTTCCTGCCCTGTGTGTGGATTTTCTCCAAGGAATTTTTAATTTTTTTCAACACCCCCATGGTGTTTTCGGGGCAGGGAAAATTGCTGGAGGCTTGAAGGGGAGGCTGACCCCCTGATCGGGGCCCTCTGAGAGACTGGGCGTGAGGAAAGCTGGTGGGTGGCGGAGGAGGCGAAAACAGAGAGTGTGACATTTGGTTGTGGGGGGGCGTCGGCCCGGGCCTTTTTTTGGCCCCAAGTGTTGCCTCCATTTAAAACTCATCCCATTCGCTGCAGGTGACAAGCCCTTTTTTTGGGGGTTGGTTAACCACCTAAGATTCTTGCCTTTTTTTTTAATTTTTTTAAAAATTTCTTTTTTAACCAAAGGCGGCATATGACAGCTGGGGGAATCAGAGGTTTGGCAAAGAACCCCCGGCTTGAGAGGTCCAGACCTTTAGGGACGGCGAAAAAATCGAGGAGCGGGGTTTTGGCGCTGACCGGGCTGGCGGAATCAAAACACGGATTTTTTTGCGACCGCCCTCTTCCCTTTTTGAGGCAAAAACCCTTATTTTGGACACTACCCCCCCATCGTTTTCCTCCTCTTCCCGTGATGAAGCGCTCGCAAGAAAAATTTCGTTTAAAAAAAAAACCAAACTTTGGGAAACCCCAAAAATTCGCCCATCATAAATCATAAACAACACAGGTGATTTGGGCCCGTCCTGACATTCTGCACCCGGGAGCTCCCGGGCAAACAAGCAAGAGGGCTGCAAGGCGTTGCCGCCCCGCCCGGGATTTTTGCCAAATTGCCCGGGTTTTTCCTTCTCCTCCTCTGATGGCATCGGGTAACGGGGGCGTCAGAGCAGAAAAAAACATCCTCTTTGGGCCCTCTTGATCTTTTAACATGACCTTCGACCCTAACCGCTTTTTGTAAATCAAAGGGGTTCTTCAGAAAATGGTTTACCCACAGGGTGGGTACACATTTGGGATATTTGGGCTGCTTCATTTTGGAGGGGATGCTGGGTAAATGCTGAAAAAAGACATTTTGGCCGGGGACTGGGGGGAACGGGGAGGAAAAGACTGCGGATGCAGGTTGCATTAACCACTGAAGGAAAATTTTGGCGACGCGTTTCGTTACTGAGTTTTCACGGGGCCCTTTACCCACGATAAACCGGGCCTGACGGTCCTGCAACTGTTTGACCCCCGGGGGAAATGCTTTTTGGTCGCGACGCGGGGAAGGAGCACCTTTCCCTCGTACCTCTCCCTCCATGTTTCTACCCCCCTCTTTGCTCGCTTAAACCCCTTAATTTCGCTCCATGTTCAGAAATTTACAAATTTGAGAAGGTATTGGGAAAGTTTTGGAAAGTCCCCCTTATTTTAAAAAACGGGGAAATCACTCTATTCTCAAATCCCCAAATCAAAACAAAAAATTTTTCGGAAAACAAAAATAACTGCAAAATAAATCTATCAAATCAACAAAGCTTTGGGCCCGGGGCCCAAAATGAAAAAACCCCCGGTTTTCTGAAATTATTTTGGGTAATAAAATATTTTTTTTTTGGCACCTATCAATTCAGCTGTGGTAACTACACAATTGCTGGATTCAAATTTAACTGCAAGGTGGCTCTATCAACAAATCTGGACTCGGCAAAAGTGCAAAATACACGTAAATGTAATGTCTTAGGATAATAAAAGGTATTTTTGGCACCTATCAATTCACCTGTGGTGACTACAAAATTGCTGTATTCAAATTTAACTGCAAAGTAGATCTATCAACAAAGCTGGCCTGCGCCAAAGTGAAAAAACACGTATCTGAAATGTATTCGGATAATAAAAGGTATTTTTGGCACCTATCAATTCACCTGTGGTGACTAAAAAATTGCAGTATTCACATTTAAGTGCAAGGTGCCTCAATGAACAAAGCTGTAGTGCACCAAAGTGAAAAAACACGTATCTGTAATGTATTCGGATAATAAAAGGTATTTTTTGGCACCTATCAATTCACCTGTGGTAACTACACAATTGCTGGATTCAAATTTAACTGCAAGGTGACTCTATCAACAAATCTGGACTGGGCAAAAGTGCAAAAAACACGTATCTGTAATGTATTTGGATAATAAAAGGTATTTTTTGGCACCTATCAATTCACCTGTGGTGACTAAAAAATTGCAGTATTCACATTTAAGTGAAAGGTGCCTCAATGAACAAAGCTGTAATGCGCCAAAGTCAAAAAACACGTATCTGAAATTTATTCGGATTTTACGGTATTTTTGGCACCTATCAACCTGTACTGACTTGCTGGATTCTAATTTAAGTACAAGGTGGATATATCAACAAAGGTGGAATGGGCAAAATTGAAAATGAATACCTATCTGAAATGTATACTGATAATAAAAGTGGAGTTTTGCACCTAACAAAGAGACCTGCAGTTACTAGAAAAGATGTGTATCCTATAAGTTCAGGCTGCCCAATATCCAGGAAATATTTCAATAGAAAACTGTTAATAATAAAGCTATTGCAATGTCTACACTAAGTCTTGGTGAACTTTATCCAGTATTCTTTATAGAGTTTGTCTATTCGTATAATACAAGATATTTTTTGCACCTTTCAATTCACTGTGGTGACTATAAATTGCTGGATTCAAATTTAAGTGCAAGTGGATATATCAACAAAAGTGGAATGGCAAAATTGAAAATGAACACCTATCTGAAATGTTACTGATATAAAAGTGTAGTTTTGCATCTAACAAAGAGACCTGCAGTTACTAGAAAAGATTGTATCTATAAGTTCAGGCTGCCCAATATCCTGGAAATATTTCAATAGAAAACTGTTAATAATAAAGCTATTGCAATGTCTACACTAAGTCTTGGTGAACTTTATCCAGTGTTCTTTATAGAGCTTGTCTGTGTTCGCCCGCGGGGGCCCCCCCTCCGCTCCCCCCGTGACTTTACAGCAGTAGATGCTCCTTTAAAATTCTCTACCTAACTATATAAAATCTTCCAATCTCTAATCTAACTAAGTTGTAAGGATCACAGCTAATAGTAGAGGTTTCTCTGTGCAGAAATAGACTAATTTCGCTGAGCTGTTTGGCCACAGGCAGAACGCAGGTCCTATCCCTATGAGACACTGAGAGACACTGAGGCTGAACAGGAAACGCTGTTCTATGTAAAACGAGGTCATGTGATTTTTCCAGCCAATCGCAACCATACACATCCCAGTCATGACGTCGCACACACATCTCACCCTGCTCTATTCTGTAATCTGATTTGCTGGCCGCCAAAATTACAGGAAGTGCCGAAAAAGGCGCGATCTTAATAGATGATGCACAGATTTTAACCTAAATTATCGCATGATCTAAAAAATCCGATCACCATAAAAAACTGTGCCGATTTCAACTTTGTCGATAATAATCACTCAACACTAGCAGTAACTTTCATACCAGTGTCCTCTGGTTAACGTTTCCTTTGGTCAAAACCTGTTTTTCTCCAGCCTGGGAGCAAGAGAGCTAGCCACAGCCCAGCAGCTGTCCTCCTTTCCTGAAGAGCTTATACCTTTATTAAAGAGCTCTCCAAGATGTCAGCCTAATCCACTCAAGAAGTCAATAGGAAGAAGACAGCATACAATGGGTTGAAAGTATCAAAAATATTTTATTCCTCCACAAAGAAACACCAACATGCAATGTTTCAACCTATTCAGGTTTTTATCAAACATAAAAATTACTGCTACAACTTGTCTTTATAAAGGGCTTGCCAATTACTGACAACCAGTTAATACAATAACACACAATGACATGATCAATCCCAATATATTACAAAATTAAAACATCAACATAGATAATAATCTTAATGTAATCTATAAAAAACATTTTCTATTTTTAAAATTTGTGCAACACCTACAGACTTGTTTGGGGGTGAATTTTTTGCAGCCTGAAGTGTACTTTTTATTGGCATGCAGCTTTTTGGATTAAATTTATTAGTTTTTAGACTTCCCGGGGCGGGGCATCATGCATGGCCGCCTTTTACAATGGCTCTGTCAGGCTTAGGCTGCTGTCAGGCTGCAGAGATCAACAGGCTGCAGCAGCTGATTTGCAACCCCACCCTGATACTCTTGCTGCTGGCAGCTCTGTGAGTGACAGACGCCCAGCCAATGGGAGGTCCCGGAGGCCACGCCAATCAGCTACAGGGGCGGTATCCAGGAATCCCATTTAAACTCCCTGAATCCCATTTAACCTCCCTTGAAGTGACATTATCACAGGCCAAAACCGTTACTGCTCTACCCTCACTATGAACCCCATGACAGCTCTGGTAGAGCAGATGCAGGGGCTAACACAGCCAGTCCAGGTTCTGGCGCTGAGAGTAGAACAACAGGAATCTACCCCAAGTCAGAGTGCCCCTGCACTACCCTTCTTCCTGTGGAGCCCCCTATCCAGTTGCCTGACAGGTTCTCAGGCAACAGGAGGACCTTAGAGGGGCCTATTACCTCATCCGTATCCGGGAAGGGGAATGAGTGGAAAACCGCGTTTAACACTCCTGAAGGCCATTTTGAGTATCTAGTGATGCCGATCGGGTTGTGTAATGCTCCCGCGGTGTTCCAGAATCTGGTTAATGATGTTTTCCGTGAACTCATTGGTTGCTGTATGGTCGTTTACCTGGGCGACATTTTAATCTATTTGGAGGATTGGTTGTCCCACGTTAAACACGTACGACAGGTAATGCAAATCCTGAAAGAAAATAGTTTGTTTGTCAAACTTGAAATATGTGTTTTCGGGGTGCAGGAGGTACCTTTTCTTGGGTACATCCTGACTCCTAACTCATTTCTTATGTACCCCGGTAAAATTCAGGCCATTCTCGATTGGGTCCGCCCTTCATCTCTGAAGGCCCTGCAGCGGTTCCTAGGGTTTACTAATCATTATCATAAATTTATACGTAATTTTTTCTGTTTTAGTTCGGCCGTTGACTGACATGACCAAGAAGGGGGCGAAGTTCAGTAATTGGCAACCTGAGGCCATTGAAGCATTTGAGAAGCTTAAACAGTGTTTTGTATCTGCTCCTGTGTTGATTCAAGCTGATCACAGCAAACCCTTTGTCGTTGAGGTTGATGATTCCGAGTATGGCGCAGGGGCGGTCTTGTCTCAGGGGTCTGCCGCTATGATTAACCTTCGTCCTTGTGCCTTCTTTTCACGTAAATTTTCCTCAGCTGAAAGGAATTATGACGTGGGGAATCGGGAGCTATTGGCTATTAAGTGGGCCTTCGAGGAATGGCGCCACTTCCTCGAAGGTGCCCAGCATCAAGTCACGGTCCTTAATGATCATAAGAACCTCACTTTTTTAGAGAGTGCTTAAAGGTTGAATCCACGGCAGGCACGCTGGGCATTCTTTTTTACGCGTTTCAACTTTGTTGTTACTTACAGACCTGGTTCGAAAAATGGGAAGGCTGATGCTCTATCTAGAAGCTTCTGTGCCAGCCACGCATCCCAGGAGGGTCCGGCACCTATTTTGCCCAAGGAGACTGTTGTCTCAGCTATTTCCCCTGATTTAGCCACTGAGATTAAGTCCCACCAGGATATGAGACCTGCTAAATGTCCTGTTTAGAAGGTCTTTGTCTCCACTCAGTTCCGGTTACGAGTATTAGAAGAATTTCATGATTCCGTGTTATCTGGACATCCTGGAGTGTCTGGCACAAAAAGGCTTATTTCTCGTATTTTCTGGTGGCCGTCATTGCCTCGTGATGTTGAGGCCTATGTGGCATCTTGTGAAGTCTGCGCTCGGGCTAAGGTTCCCAGAACTCGTCCTCCTGGTGAACTATGCCCTCTACCTGTACCTGAACGTCCGTGGACCCACATCTCCATGGATTTCATGACTGACCTTCCTATCTCAGAGGGCAAGTCAGTTATTTGGGTGGTAGTGGATCGTTTCAGTAAGATGTGCCATCTGGTTCCGCTAAGGGGGTTACCGTCGTCCAAAAAACTTGCTGAACTTTTTATCAAACATATTGTCAAACTGCATGGTTTACCGGAGAATATTGTTTCTGACAGAGGGGTTCAGTTTGTTTCTCGTTTTTGGAGAGCCCTTTGCAAGGCTCTGGGTATCACCCTGTCCTTCTCTTCTGCCTTCCATCCAGAGACTAATGGGCAGACTGAGAGGATAAATCAAATGGTAACACAAAAACTCCGTTGTTATGTATCTGATCAGCAGGTAGACTGGGTAAAATACTTACCGTTGGTTGAATTTGCCATTAATAATCAGGATAGTAGCTCGTCCGGTACCTCACCATTTTACTGTAATTATGGTTTTCACCCAAGGCATGCGTCATTTTCCAGTGCTACGTCTGATCACAGCGGGGTGGATGTTATCATTAAAGATCTGTGCACAGTCTGGGCCCAAGTTCAGAAGAACTTGGTTCATACCCAGAACATCCAGAAGAAAAGTTCTGATAAGCGGCGTATTTGTTCTAGAGGGTTTGCGGTTGGGGATAAAGTATGGTTATCCACCCAAAATCTGCGCTTAAAAGTTCCCTCGGGTAAACTAGCGCCGCGATTAGAAGGTACATAAGTGGTTCAGGAGGTGGTTAATCCGGTGGCATATCGCCTGAAATTACCCTCTTCTCTCCGTATACATAATGTGTTCCATCGTGCACTTCTTAAGAGGTATATTCAGCCTGTTACTTCGCCCTCTAAGCCTCCTTCTCCAGTTTGCATAGAGGGGGAGTTAGAATATGAAGTCTCCCGTATTTTGGATTCTCGTATGGTCCAAAGGTCTCTACAGTACCTGGTTCATTGGAAGGGGTATGGTCCTGAGGAGAGATCATGGGTTCTGGCGAAATCCATCCATGCTGATCGCCTGGTGATATTTTCCTGGCTGCCTATTACCTGTGCTATTTTGCTGTCTGCTTACCTGTGTACCTGACCTCGGCTTGTTCTCCTGATCCCGGCTTGTCTTCTGATCTTGTACCTCGCTCCCGTTTGGCTTTTGACCTCGGTTTGTTTACGTTTATCCCTCTGCTTCTGATTTGTGGCTTTGGCGTTCCTATTTGATATTGACCCGGACTGTCTGACCTTTCTTTCTCCTGACAGCCCCAGCACTTTAGCAGCACAGGGACTGTCGGCCAGTTGCCGTCTGCCGCCTAGGGCAGCACGTCAAGCAGGCAGGGACAGTGGGCTGGGTTCCAGTCAGGGCTCACTGCACCTCCCTTGACGTGACAGGCTCATGCTGAAGACACCTGCATCCACGGGATTTATCAGCCATCCAAGCCCCCACGACCACCAAACTACAGGTGGGACTAGAGTGGGTGTTGGTGTGCTCGACCCAGAAGCCATTTCTCACTTTCTCCCCGGGAGTCCGCAGCGGTGAGAAGCACCGTGTGAGGCCTACATCCCGCAACCGAGCTGCCGCTTATGCCGGGTTCCGCCTCCGGGACTGCCTGCTTGGAGAGCGAGAATGTGGGCTCTCCTCCCCACCGACGGTAGCTGCACATTGAGATGCGGCGTGTGCAGAGGAACGCCCGTACCACCACCGGGAGACAGCGATATTACTCCTACCATAGTGGGGACTGCCTCCCCATTCCCCGAATAGGAGCCAGTGACGTGTGGATATCGGGCACGGCAGGCTGCATATGAACGCCGAGCTCAGTGTGTGACTCACAGGTGACGGCACCAACATTGCTGCCAGATGCCCGCCGACCACACGCCGCAACAGCGGGACTGCGGCGACCCCAGGAAGGAGTCTGAGAAGAGCCCCACTATTGAGGTCAGTGCTGGGGACGCAGGGGGACTGTGGCTGCTGCAATTTTCAATGCAGGCTCGATTGCCAGTTGGTTCTGAACTCCACGGCCACTATTTAATTAAATACAGCCCTCGATATATTTGGCGTCTAAGGACTGCCCCAGAGATATATTGCAACGTTGCCCTTCTAGTGATCATATAATTTTTCGGACTACTCCCCAAATACCACAACATCCTGTCAGTGGTATAGAACACAGCGTAACTGGGAGATCGAGATCAGCGGGACCGACACAGAGGAAACTCGTGGACGTCTTCTTCCTAAGGCGGCGGAATGATCTTGCCATGACGGAGAGTTTCGACACCTTCCATAATCATGAGTGGAAGTGAAAAACACCTATGCTTCTACTCTCTGTCGTGGTGAACTGAGATACTACTTACATCCTCCTATGTTCACATCCGGGTGAGCTGTGGGATGCCACAGATGTCACTCCTTAACAAAAATGCCACGCAGTTGGCACACAAAAAATGAGACAAGTTCAAGGTCTCCACTGTTCTATTGTTACACAGTTATGATACTGGTTTTCATGTTTATGTTTTATACATATCTGTTGATGCAACATCTAACCTTAGTACCCTATTCTCTTAACAGTTATGTAAAAGATATTGTATGCTTTTCAGGACAGGTCAGGCATTCTTAACAGGTCTCCCACCGTGGATCCCCCCTCACTATTGCTTTTAGAGGACAGAGGCGCTCGCTGGGATGCCCACTGGACTCTACCACACATACTTAACATCTCACTAGCCCTCAAGTACAAAGATCCAGGATGAGTCGTCCAGTAGCGGATGTTGAGCTGCCAACCCCCACGGTCCTTAAGCTCCTCTCTTGGAACACAGCTGGTTTAAATACCCCAGAAAAACATAGGAAAGTATTAACCCATATTAAAAGATTGAAGGCTGACATTATTTTCATACAGGAAATCCATTGGAATCTAGAGCACTATACATCTATCCAGGCTCCCTGGCTGGACACCCCAGTAGTGGCCAACTGCACATCTAAATCACGGGGAGTAGCAATTTACTTCAGGAGAGGATTGGCGCAGAGAACAGAGGAACATTATTTAGATGCAAAGAGTAGATTTATTTATACCCGGGTTGTTATTGCACACAAAACCTACACACTTGTTAACATTTATGCATCTAATGGTCCAAACGCGGAATTTTTCTCAGACTTGTTGACATTCATCATGTCCAGACTGCACTCCAACTTAATACTTATGGGAGACATTAATTTGGTGCCTATAGCCAATCTAGATAGATCGGGCAGTAGAAGAGAGGGTGACCTGCTACACCCGTCTATCAAAGACTAGTTAGAAAACTCGGGACTGTTTGACCACTGGCGGGTGACCAACCCAACAGCAAGACAGTATACTTTTTATTCCCAAGTCCATGTCTCCTTTTCGCGTATTGACATAGCTCTACTTGCCTCGACGCTTTACCCGTCGGTAATATATTCTCGCATTCACCCGATTGTGATCTCCGATCACGCACCCATTGAGGTCTCGCTCCAAGCCTCTGAACAAACTGCTGGCCCACGTATATGGCGATTTTCAAATTACTTATCTGAAAAATTTGAAAATTCATTGGGCCCAATTTATAAAAGACAATCAACCTCAAGCACAAGACACATCACTGATGTGGCTTACTGCTAAAGCGGTAATGCGAGGACATATTATTAGCTACGTCTCACTACAACGCAAGAAATTTCAAGAACTGCATACTAATTTACTGACAGCTCAGGATGAGCACTCCTCTTTAGTAGTGTTGAGCGATAATTATCAACAAAGTTGAAATCGGCACAGTTTTTATGTTGATCGAAATTTTTAGATCATGCGATAATTTAGGTTAAAATCTGTGCATCATCTATTAAGATCGCGCCATTTTGGGCGCTTCCTGTCTTTTTGGCGGCCAGAAAATCATTTTACAGAATAGAGCAGGGTGAGATGGTATGCAGTCATGACGGGGATGTGTTTTTGGATGGCGGGAAAAATCACATGACCTGTTTTACATAGAACACTTTTTCCGTTCAGCCTCAGTGTCTCTCGCGTCTCAACAAAGGACGTGCGCTTGCTTTGCCAAACAGCTCGCAAAATTTAAAATCTATTTTTTCACAGAGAAACTCTACTTTTAGCTTGATCCTTCAACTTATTTGAAAGGGTTGGGGAAGTTTTTTTTTAGTTGGTAAAATTTTTTTAAAAGGAGCATCTACCACTGTAAAGCACGGGGGGGGGGGGGGGGCAGGGGGCGAACACGGGCAAGCTTATAAAAATACTGGATAAAGTTCACCAAGACTTAGGTAGAATTGCATTTCAATAGCTTTATTATAACAGTTTTCATTGAAATATTTCCGGGATTTTGGGGGAAACCCTAAATTATATTGGGATACACATCTTTTCGGGAAAAACTGCGGTTTTTTTGGGTTGGTTGCAAAAACCCCACTTTAATTATCATATAATTTCGATAGGTTTTCATTTTTAAATTTTTTCCCTTTCCACCTTTTTTTCTATATCCACCTTGCATTTAAAATTTAGAATCCAGAAATTTTTGTAGCCCCAGCACAGGTTGATGGGTCCCAAAAAATCCCTTGTATTTCCGAATACATTACAGATGTTTGTTTGCCTTTTGCCCATCCAGATTTGCATTGGGGCCCCTTGCACTTAAATGTGAAGCAGCAATTTTTTGGGTCACCACAGGTAAATTAAAAGGGTGCCAAAAATCCCTTTTTTTATCCGAATACATTCAGATATGTTTTTTCATTTTCCCCAGTCCAATTTGTTGAAGAGCCCCCTTTGCATTTAAAATTTTAATCAAGCAATTTTGTATTACCACAGGTAAATTTGAAGGTCCCAAAAAAAATACCTTTTTTTATCCGAATACATTACAGATAGTGTTTTTCACTTTTTTTGCCCTCCAATTTGTTGATAGAGCCCCCTTGCATTTTAAATTTTTAAACCCAAAATTGCGTAGTCACCACAGGTGAATTGAAAGGAAAAAATACCTGTATTATCCAATAATTTCAATAGGGTTTTTTTTTGACTTGGCGCATTACAGCTTTGTTCATTGAGGCCCCTTTCACTTAAATGTAAATGCAGAAAATTTTGTATACCCCAGGTGATTGAAAGGTCCCAAAAATACCTTGTATTATCCAATACATTTCAATACATGTTTTTTCATTTTGCGCGGGCCCAGCTTTTTTGATAGATCTATTTTGCAGTTATATTTAATCCAGAAATTTGTTTTGTTTTGAGGGATTTGAGAATAGCTGTGATTTCCCGTTTTTTTAAAAAGAGACTTTCCAAACCTTTTCCCATACGTTCTCAATTTTTTTATTTTTTGAACAGGAGCGAAATTCAGGTGGAAACAGCAAAGAGGGGTAGGACATGGGGGTGAGGTACGGGGGGGGAAGGTGCTCTTTCCCAGTGTGGTGACAACACGCATGCCAGGGGATGATTTGCGGGCCCGCAGGCCTGTCATCGCGGGTCGGGGCCCTGGAATCTCATAAGAACAGCGCCCCTTTGCCCTTCAGTGGTTAATGAACCCTGCACCCACATCTTACCTCCTCGCCCTCCCAGCCCGGGCCCAAAAATGTCTCATCGCATCACCACATCCCCCAACTAAAGCACCAAATTTCAAGTCGTGTCCCACCACTGTGGATAATTCTTTTCTGAAGACCTTTTTTGATGACAAAATGGGGTTTGGGGGTCAGAAGGATTTAAAAAGATCAAGAGGCCAAAGGGATGTTTTTTCTTGCTCTGACGCCAGTTACTGACCATCGGGAGGAAGGAACCCGGGTCAATGGGCAAAAATCCCGGGCGGTGGGCAACCCTTGCGTCCTTCTTGCTTGTGCCCGCAGCTCCGGGATGCAGAAGTCAGGAGACGAAGTCACCTTTGTTGAGATGATGATGACGACATTGCAGACCCAACGTGGTCTTTTCAGCAGAATTTGCTTGCGAGCGCTCTCATTGGACGAGGGGGAAGACGATGGGTAGTTCAGTAGGGTTCCCCCTAAAAAAGGGAAGGGGGCGTCGAGAAGTCCGCTGTATGATTCCGCCAGCCACGGTCAGCGCAAACCCCGCTCCCGCTTATGCTGTCAAAAAGGTCCAGGTCTCTCAACCCCTGGGCCTTCTTAGCAAGCCTCTGATTCACCCAAGGATGTCTATGCCGCCTTTTGCCGTAAACGAAAAATTAGAGGCAGAAACTTAGGTGGTTAACCACCCCCAACATGTTAGTCACATGCAGCAATGCATGAGTTAAAGGGAGGCAAACAGGGCCAAAAAAAGGGGCCAACCAACACCGGGCCCCCAAACCACTGTCACACCCTCGTCTCCGCCTCCTCCTCCTCCGCCAACACCAAGCTCCTCAGCTCCCAGTCCTCAGAGTCATGATCGGGGATCAGCCTCCGTTTCATTCCACCGTCGCCCGAGTACCACCAGCACCACCAGAGACCCATCCACCCCTTCTCCATCCACCATTTTGATGCCCCGCACCCCGGGTACAGGGGGCCATCTAGCACCCACCCCTTCTGTTTCCGGGTTTGGGAGAAAAAACACTTTAACCCAAACCATCCCAAAGCCAAAACCAAAATTGGGGCATTGCCAGCTTTTGGGCCTTGGAAATGTTGCCTTTCCGTCTTGGACACAGAGGGGTTCCGCCAGCATGCCCTTGCCCCCCCCCAATACCAGATCCAGAAAACCCCTCCCGCCCGGGCCAGCCACGTTCATCAAAAATTTTCAAGCGCGTTGCCCCTGCATTGTGGCCGGAAAAGTCCATCTGACCACCGACACTGGACATAAGCGGCCAAGGGCCGCATATCTCTTGACACCACTGGGTGAGTGGGGGGGATGTCCTGGGGGTGACGGTGGCTTCGGGGCCGGGGGCACGCTCTTCAAAACCGCGGGGATGGTGCGGGTTCTTTCCCCCAAGGTCCTCGGGTGCATCACGTGCCCAAAAAACCCCGGCCGTGTTGAAATTTAATCTGTCTTGGAACCGTCCAACACAGGCAGAGTGTGGAGGGCTCTAAAGCAAGAGACCGACGGGGGCGGGTCCCAAAAACCTTGTGCCAGGCAAGGTGGTGTGCGATAACGGGCAAATCTGCTGGCCCCCCTTTAAGATCGGTAGCTGGAACACACCCTTTTTCCTGTCCGTCATGAACCTTGTCTCCAAAAATTTTCTAAAGAGCTACCCGGGTCTGGCTGCCTGCAGAGAAGGCTCGAAGTCAAAGTTCGCATTTCCCGCCGTTCCACCCGCTTCGCCCCGCCGGGCGCGTTGCAGCGCAGCTCAGCCCCCCGTCAACTGTCTCATTTTTGACGTGGCAACACGCTGGAATTCCACCCTCCACTGCTCCCGCGATTGTGGCAGCAGCGCAATGCCATTACGCAGTACGAAGTGACACATGGCCCGACAAGCAGCGGTGGGACCCCGGGGGGTTGAGCCCCCGAAGTGGGGCGGGGGGGAAAGAGCTCTACACATCCTTGCCGTTTTGAAGAAGCCCCAAAATGGTCAGTGCGGACAAGCCCTTGTCAGCATGAGCATTGTGGTGATCTTTGTTCCGAAAGTCGTTGGACATCGAAAAACAGGTCCCGCCAGCGACGGGAGGAGAGGACAAGAGCAAAGGCCCACGATTCACAATTTCATCGGGCTTCATTAGGCATGGGCCGGGGGCCAGAGCTAGTGCAAGTGGCGATCAGCCCCAGGGGGGCATCATCTCAGGCAAGTCGGGGGTGTTTTTGAACTGTGCCGGAGGCAGCGGAGGGGAGGAGGAGGTAATTCCCCAGACACCCCCGTTACCGGGGCGTCCCTGCCTTGGGAAAAAGGTTGGCGCGAAATTGGGTGGAGGAGGAAATGAGGAAGATCATTTGCTATGCCCTTCCCCAGGGTTGGGGGAAAACAAGGCTCCATCTCTACATGATGCTTGGGTGCTCCATTTTCCCCCAAAATATCCCCCGCATTAAGGCCCCAAAATGAACAACAGTTATGGGGGGCCACCCTCCTGGATCCCCGGTACAAAACAAAACTCAGCACTTTCCTTCCACCCCCCCAATAGAGAGTAAAATGCGGGAAAAGGAGACCTTGCTGATTGACAATGGGGACATCAGTTGCGTCTGTTTTCCGTTCCCCAAAGCACGGGGAACAACATCAGCGCGTGACGCAGTAGATTTCCAATAGCCCGTAGCGACCAGGCAAGGGGGCAGAAGTCTAATGGGGGGACCTCTGGCAAACTTTTTTACCACCTCCCAACGCAGCAATGCAGGGGACACATCCAACACACAGAGACCACTAAAAAATCTGGTGCAAAAACATCTGCTACAAAACCCATTTTTTGTATGTGTTCCGGGCCCCAAAAGACTTCTGGGTATCCAAAATTTGGACGAATGGGGCCCAGCCCGCTCGCCACGCCAAAAGGTGTTTTTCCGCCCCCACCAGGTCAATCTAGCGGAACTTCAGCCAGCTGGAGGATCATTACAGACAAACTCCGCCTTTCCACAAGTAATGTGGATTTTTGACTTCATCAAGTGATTCAGGCATTGTCTCTGATGATGTTGGGCCCCAATTGCCCCAGGGCACCGTTATTTTCCGTCTACTTCACATTCCTCTTCAAACAGAAATTGTCCCTTAAAAATGTTTTTTTTTAAAAGATAATTTCTTTTCTGCAATTTTTATTCTCTTTTTCCCAACAGTTCATTTGCTGGTTTTGTGTAGGGGACTGTAAAAAAAAGCAAAGGTTTCATGCAACACCGTACCCATTTCTCACTTTATCTTTAGAAGTTTTCGCATTTTCAATGGTTTTGGGTCATGTTGCTGTGAGAAACGCTATAATTTTGGTCCCCTTTGGAACAGAAATGTGGCTTTTAAGTGGCATTTCTCCTCACAATTTTTAAAATTTGGGTAGAAGTCATATTTATAATTTTTTTTGGGGGCATGTTGCTTTGGATACAGCAATAATCATGGTCCCTTTTGGGAAAAGAAAAGTGGCTTTAAGGGGATTTTTTCCCCCACAATTTTTTAAAAGTGGAGAAGTCATTTTTATAATTTTTTTGGGGCATGCCTTTGAAAGCAGCAATACTACAGGTCCTATTATAAAAAAAATGTTGTTTTAACAGACATTTGTTTTCACAATTGTCCCAAAGTGGCTCAAGGGGCATGCTTTGAATTTTTGGGGGGATTTGCTTTTAATCAGCTATACACAGGTCCATTATAAAAAAATGTTGTTTCAAAAAGACTTTGTTTTTCACAATTGTCCAAAGTGGTCATGGGTCATCTATAAATTTTTGGGGCAATTTTTTTGTGAAATTTTCACAATACTACAGTCCCCATTATAAAAAAATGTTTTTTTCACAGAATTTGTTTTCACAATTGCAAAGGGTTTCTCAAAAGGGGGAGGTGCTGTAGAAAAAAGGAATAGGGAGGACACTTTTAAGGGCAATAATTGCAAAATGACTTGTTTTTGCAAGTCTTTAACATAGCTACAAAACCTTTATTGAGACAACCCATTTAAAAAAAAATTAAAAAAAGAAAAAAAAAAACATGGGGGGATTCCTCCTATTTAAAAATGGTTTTTTTAGAATTAAACACTAAAAAACTTCATGACAAAAATAGCTGGTAAAAAAATTCTTCTGAATTGTACAAAAGGGAGGGAAGGAAAACTTGACCAGATGTAGGTTATTCAAAGGGCATGGGTATGGGGGCATGGACAGAGAACAAAGTCAGAGACAAACCCTCCACATTGAGTAAAATGAGAAAAAAAATGCCAAAAAAAGGGCACCTGGTGAAAAAGGAGCTTTAAACCCCAGTATTTCCAAATGAAGCTCAATTGGTCCACACTCATAGGAGGGGCAAGCGCTACCCAGGACAGGACATATATGCCAGGGAAAAAAATGGTGGTTAAAAACTCCTTTTCCGGCACTTTTTTAAACTGGGTCATGCGGTTTGGGGGTCATGCGTGGCCCAGGCAGGTAAGTCAATGTCCAGTGAAACTAAAAGGGTTTGGGTTTAAAGACTCCTTTTCCCGGCACTTTTTAATCTGTGGGGAAAAGGTTTAAATTTATTTGCGGAAAAGGAAGATATATCAAAAGTCCAGTTCAACTAAAATGGGGTTGAAAAGATCCTTTTTCCGGCACTTTAAAAATGGGGGGCATGCAGGTTTGGGGCTCTGTGCGTTCCAGGACAGGGATATTCAATGTCCAGTTCAAGAAAATGATGGTTCAAATCCTACTCCTCTGGGACTTTTTTAAATTTTTGGGGGTGCAGGTTTAAGGGTCATGCTGTGGACAAGACAGAGATAGTGAATGGTGTGTGATTTTTTTTTTTTGTGCTTTTAAACCTAAGGTGTTGCCTAAGTGTAGCACTATCCATTTTACTGTTTTGGGGTGTTAATTTCCCGCTTTTCCAGCCCTGTTGGGTGTAAAAATGAAGGGGGTTTTTTTTGCTCTCCCATAACTTTAAGGCATCCCATAATTACTATCGACTATCGACTATCTTGTCGATGATGGTCGACTATCGACCATCGACCGATGTCGATGGCCAACGTAATCGCTCAACACTACTCTTTAGGTACCCCAGATTCTAAAAAGAAGTTTATTGAGGCCCAGACACTATTAAATACCTTTCTCCAAGGCTCCGCCAGATCACACATCAGAATGCAACAAAATAAATTTTACCGATGGGGAAACAGGGCTGAGAAACTATTAGCTGGATGGACTAAACCCTGGCAGTTGAGACCCCCTATTGCCGCAATTAAATCGCTCACTGCGAATGCTCTTTTTACTAAGTCAGAAGACATTGAAAAAGCCTTCACTGAATTTTACAAATCTCTATAAAGTGCTGAACCATATAATTCATCTAAGGTTTCTCCTTTCCTTTCTAATTTTCGCATGCTGAATTTGTCCTCAGATCAACGTGATTTCCTCGAAAGGGAGATATCGGAAGATGAGGTAAAACTGGCTATTACACTTGAAAATGGTAACACCCCGGTACCCGACGGTTACTCGGGGGAGTTTTATAAAATATTAAAAATGGAACTTTTGCCCCTCCTCACGAAACTTTATAATGACATATACTTAGACTCTGTGATTGTAGACACCTTTTTTGACTCCCGAACTATTTTGATACCTAAACCGAATAAACACCCCACATTTCTGGCCTCATATCACCCAATTTCTTTGTTAAATCAAGATTACAAAATTCTAGCAAAAATCATTGCATGTAGATTGCAGTCAATTCTCCCCCACCTGATCCACCCTTCTCAAAATGGTTATGTCTCTAATCAACAAGCTACAAGAGGCGTACGGATGGCGGTGGCGGCGATGTCTCTGGCTCAGACGGGAGAGCATCCGGTCTCTATGCTTTCAAGTCTTAATGCCGAAAAGGCATTCAATAAAGTATCCTGGCCATACTTAGCTGCCGCCTTGACGAGAAGAGGCTTTGGAGACTTGTTTCCTAGCTTCTTAGGTCACATACAGTCCAAGTCCTCGACTTGTCTTCTTGTCAATGGCAGTGTTTCCTCGACTATAGATTTATTTATAGGCACAAAACAGGGATGTCCGTTGTCCCCCCTCCTCTTTAATCTAGCTTTAGATCCCCTGCTTTACCATATTTCACAATCTCCCATATATAAAGGAATCCGGGCCCCTGGGCAGGAACTGAAGGTATCAGCATACGCAGATGACTTATTGTTGTTCATTTCTGACCCGGAGACATCGCTGCCGCTCATATTATCTGACATACAAATGGCCAGAAGTTTGATGTGTTATACTATTAATGTGGATAAAAGCGATGGTTTGCTTTTGAAAGGCCCGGTTAAACCGTCCTGGTCAGCGTCATTCCCAATTAAGTGGTGCACGACCTCTCTGAAATACCTGGGAATCTGGCTATCTAGGCACCCACATAATATCTACTCAGAAAATATTAACAAGTACCTGGACAAACTCTGCTCGACGCTCATGGGCTGGGCCAAACTCCCACTATCATTCATAGGCAGATGTAATCTGCTAAAAATGATAGAATTTCCTCACCTACTTTACATCTTTCATATGTTACCCCTATACCTCAAAATCAAAGACAAAAAGCTAATTCTAAAACATTATAGGCTGTTCAGCTGGAACAACAGGGGAGCTCATATTTCATCACATATCTTATCTCAACATAAATTGAATGGAGGCCTGAACCTACCCCATATAAAATTATACAACTTAGCGGCACTAGGGAGACTTATTACGGATTGGGCACAAAATACCAGCATTTTTACTAACTGTCATTTAGACCAGGCGTTTTGCCTGGGCATCTATTTGATCAACTTTCTACACTCTCCTTATAGTAGTCTATTACCTACAGTGAAAGAAAATTTACTTCTTATGCCAATATGGAGAATGTGGCGCAAAATTAGACAGATGAAACATTTGCACCCCGAATAATCACTATTACGATCTCTATTGCAGAATCTGTGCTTTCAGGCCTCATAAGGGTCTTTCATTCATGGCATAGACACGGCCTAACACATTTGCATCATTTTGTTAACCAAATTCCAAGAGGCCCCTTACGATACTGGAGCTACAACAATTGTATCCGACAATACAGATGCCATTTTTCAATCACTTGCAACTAACAAACTATTTACATAGAGTGATAGCGGATCTATCGGAGAAAGACTGGGACCCTAACTTTGATCATATCCTGATCACACCTATCACAAGAAAATCACAACTATCTAGTATATATGGTTACCTTCTAGAAAATATAGACTATGGTCAGACTAATACGAGCCTATCCCACTGGGAATCTAGGAACCCTGCCCTGACACTGGCGGTGGTCTTGGCGGCGCTGGGGGATGCGCACAAATTTCTCCCTTCAGCCAAATACACAGAAATGTATCTTAAAATTATACATAATGCTTACCTCACCCCAATTAAAGGGTGCAAGATGGGTAGATACCCAACTGACAATTGTTTTAAGTGCGCTTCCCCTGCAGCCGACTTGTATCATTGTCTGTGGTAATGCCCGGTAATTGGGGAATATTGGGAAGAGATCTCTAACTTCACAAAACGACACTTGGTTTCCTCTTTTTCGAAAGATGCGGCATGGGCTCTGTTTGGATACACAGATAGGACAACACACGCTATTAATAGAGTGGAGCACCAAATGTTGCACATGATGGCCGCTGCTGCATGTAAAGTTTTCCTTCAGGTGTCGCTCCAACCGACAGTACCTACTGTAGGGTTATTTCAGGAAAAACTTTTCTTTTTGTTTCAAATGGAAATGGATTGGGTGGAGGCAGCACAGCACAGAGAGCATAGAGTCAAAACATTTTTTAATCTCTGGGGACAATATATCGAAACCCTTTCGCCGGATATAAAAACTAAATTAACTACATGTTTTGGATCCACTACATGTATCTGACCAGAGAAGTGGCCGGCAACACTCCGATATCATTCGATAAATAAATGAACCTGGAAACTCCAAAATAGTCATGTTTCTCTTTGTGCCTGCCGCAACTACTCAACCGACTGCTATGATTGTTTGTCATGAGGTCCTAACCTACAGAATATGCATGCTATGCCTTTTTTTACCACTAACCTGTAATAGGTGATAGGCTATACCTTGATCAAAACAATAGGTTGCAGCTTCGCTACAAGAAAGAGGGCATCTCTGGGGGGGAGAGACAACCCACGGAGGGAGGGAAATTGAGAGAGATCTGAAAATGTATGATCGACATTAATAGTGATGAGCGATTGTGTCAACTATCGTTATCGGATGGATAGTCAATATCGACAATTACCATGCCGATATCTGATAGCCAATAATAGACAATCGCCGATGACCATTAAAGTCTATGGGAGAGGAACAACAGCTTCATTCTTACATCCAAACAGGGGTGAAGAAGCTGGAATTAACATCCACAACAGGACACTGGATACATGCTACATCTTAGGCAAGACAATTAGGCAACAAGAGTCACAGAAAAAAAGTCACAGACTCACTATCCCTGTCCTGTACCACGGCATGACCCTTAAACCTGCATGACCCACAAATTAAAAAGCGCCAGAAGGCAGTATTATTTGAACCATCATTTTAGTTGAACAGAACATTGACTATCCCTGTCCTGGAATGCAGCATGACCCTTAAACCTGCCTGACCCACAGATTAAAAAGTGCTGGTAAAAGGAGTCTTTGAACAACCATTTTAGTTGAACAGGACATCCACCATCCCTGTCCTGGACTGCAGCATGACCCTTAAATCTGCATGAGCCACAGATTAAAAAGTGCCGGAAAAAGGAGTCTTTGAACCACCATTTTAGTTGAACTGGACATTGACTATACCTGTCCGATACCAATTATGTGTAACTTTTTTATTTTTTTATTTTTTTATTTGTAAAATTTCAAAAGAGGATGGATCAAACTTTTAATTTTTTTACACTTTAAAACTTTTTTTTATTACTTTAACTTTGAGTCCCCCTAGGGTGCTTCACCATTATGGGGTGCGATCGCTTATACAGCCTAAAGCATTGTGATACAATGCATTGGAGTGTACAAAGATGGCAGTTTTACTACTTCCTGTCTGTGGCAGGAAGTTGTAAAACAGAAAAAATGGCGGCGATGGAAGCCTTCACAATGCTTCTAGTTGCCATGTTAAGCGATCAGGACCCCACAGCGGGGGCTCCGATTGAAGTGAGGAACGGTGCACTGAACTGTTTTTCATTGATTTAAGGGGTTAAACAGTGCGGGATGGCACTGGCACCATCCCGCAATGTAACGGGTGGGTGTTAGCTGCTATTTGCAGTTAACACCCGCTGGCTATGTAACGGGATCGTACTCATACATTCAGTGTCGGTAAGGAGTTAAGATTCCTTGATCTTTTATATGACTTCAAAGGTGGAGATTCAAAAGCTGTAATGTCAGGACACCCTTGTCTCAATACTGAGCAATAGAGATGAGAGAGCAGTAAAAAGTTCCAGTTTGATTAGAACCTCGAACTTTAATGTGTTCGGTTCAAGGTTCTATTCAAACTATAACTCAAATTCGAACCCCATTAAAGTCAAGGGGAGAAGATGTTCTAGTTAATTTTTATACCTATATAGGTGAGGAGAAGCTGGAATTACCATCCATAACAGTATACAGGATACGTGGTGAACTTAGTGAAGAAAATTTGGCTCTAAGGTTGGGTTCACCCGGATTTTTTGCGGCGCGTAATTCCGCCCCGCAATTACGCCGTGTGGCCGGGGGCGGGGTGGGAGCGAGGGGCCGGCACCTCGCCGGCCCATAGACTTTCATTACCATAGACTTTCATGAGAGGCTGAAATACTTCATTCCTTTCAATGGCTAACTGAAAAGATGAGGACAGCTTGCAAGCAGGGGCTTAGCTATAGGTGGTGCAGCGGTAGCAGCTGCTATGGGGCCCTGCATTCAGAGGGGGTCCAAAAGCCACATTGACACTTAGGAGATTGTGTATTATACAATTACTGAACCGTATACACGGTGTGTTATACAATTACTGAACCCCAAAACGGCAAAAACAGAACTTTTGGGCACTGCGTATGATTTAGCAAATCCAAGCACTCTGTATAATATATATCCATGTATATGATAGTTAGGCACTATGGGCGACATGTATGAACGGGCTTTTCTCCTGTTTTCTGGCGTATACTGCGCCTCCCGGCCCGAATCCCTCTGTCGGACGCAGGGATGCGGTGTTAGGCGCAGCGTTCGCCACTTTCAGCTGCGCCCCGCATGAAGGGGCGGGCAATGGGCGCGGTGTGGGTGTGGTGTGGGCGTTCCGGGGCGGGACGCGGCGCGCTCGTATACTCCGAGTCATGTACGATGGCGAGTTGGCAAAGCAAGGCGCAGTGCAGCGCTCGGCAGCTCCGACAGGCAGTCCTAGTTTATTTTGGTCTAAATGCTCCGGCGGCGGCGAAGTGAAGCAGGATCGGAACATGCGAGGAAGCAGATCGAAGATCGCGACAGAAATCTCGGCGCTTCGCTCCATGCAGCAGGAGTATGAATCCGAAAAAATCGCCTTTATAATGGCGGAAAACAGTGTCAGAAAAGAGCTCAACCTCAAAAATAAACATAATTAAAAAAAAAAATCACTTTCCAAAACTCTAGAACGGCGCAATATCAAGAAATCGGATATTGGAAATTGCCGGGAAATACAGTTTCAAACTGTACACGGCCGAAATCAAATTATAAGACTACAGAAGTTGTCCTGATGTGTATATAAAATGAATAATAATATGGGGGTAACGAAAAAAATATATTAAATCAATAAAATCATGTTTATTTCTTTATTTTCGTTGCACCCATACTATTGATCCTTGGCTAACGAAAATAAAGAAATAAACATGATTTTATTGAATGAATATTTTTTTTTGTTACCCCCATATTATTATTCATTTTATATACACATCAGGACCACTTCTGGAGTCTTATGATTTGATTTCGGCCGTGTACAGTTTGATTTCAGATTGCATTAGAAAACCCATAGGAGCGTCGCTCGCTCTCCCATTGGTCCAAATAACGGCGCCTCTTTTAACTTAGCCAATCACAGAGCGCGCTCAGAATTTCTTTTCCCCATAGAACTGTATGAGAAAGTAGCTCGCGATCTGATTGGCTGGGATAGCCAAGCCCCCGCTAGCTCCGCCAATCAGCTCTGTTCTGTCTTTTTACTGTATTTTCAACTGTCCCGCCTTTGATTTTGATTGGTCCAAACTCCTCCATAGGATATAATGGGTCTTTGTCGCTCCTATTCTGATTGGTCAATAGTTCTCCATAGGTTTTAATGGGTCTCTGTCGCTCCTATTCTGATTGGCCGGTTTATGCCGACCAATGAGAATAGGTTTCCGAATTTGAATTACTGTATTTCCCGGCAATTTCCAATATCCTAAGTCTTGAATTAGGATATTGGAAAGTGATTTTGTTTTATGATTGTTTTTTTTTTATAGGTTTCAGCTCTTTTCCTGAGAATGTTTTCCGCCTTTATAAAGGCGATTTTTGATTCATACTCCGCACTGACATGTGGAATGATTTCTCACTGTTTTCCAGCCTGTCTCGCATCGGAACAGATTTTCAGCGCAGTCCCGCACGGCGCCTAAGTCCCGCACTGCGCCCATGTCCCCGCACTGTGCCCCACACACTGGCGAGGCGCAGGGAACTTTTCCCCGCATGTATGAGTGCACCTCCTCGGACGGCGAATCTTTGGCGCAGCTCCGCACTGTGCCTAGGTCCCCGCACTGTGCCGCACACACAGGCGAGGCGCGACAGACTTTTCCCCGCATGTATGAGTGTGCTATCTTTGGCGCAGCGCTGCACTGCGCCTCGGTCCCGCACTGCGCCTAACACACTGGCGAGGCGCGGCAGACTTTACATAGTATGTATGAGCGCGCCCCGGCCCCGACATAAATCAGGCGCAGATTTCACATTGAAATCAGGCGAAACGGCGCGCTCCGACCCGGCGAGATTCATACATATCGCCCTATGTGAAACTGCAAATGTCCTCAAATAACAGCTTCTGGGTGTGGGAAAGATGCATCCAGCAATACCAAACTCCCTAACTATTGGTGTATATGGAGAGGAAAATGCTATCTAACTAAGAGCAGTCTGTGCAGCACAGAGAGTGAGCTAAAAATGGTGTTCACAATGCAATACAGTGAAATATATAAACATGGTCATGTGATTTTAGCAGCCAATGAGAGCCCTACACCTCAGCGATGCATTTTTGATATTTCTCTGTGCTTCTCAGTGATTTGATGGCTGCCAGAAGTGCAAAATGATGATTGGACTGCCGTCAAAAGTGCAGAAAGCCACTGAAAACGAAACTGAAAATGGAGTGTGGAACTAGAACTTTACTCGAACGAACAGTAAAATGTTCAGTTTGAGTTCTAAAAATTCAAGAAGTTCTACTAGAACTTAACTTTTCTTGAACAGTTCGATCAACACTAATGACCAATGCTTCCACAGGATATTAGACATTCTGCCACCCTCTAGGCCAAACTTTGAAACAAAAGGATTTCTCTCATCTGTAGAGTGCCTATCTTTTTTCTCAAACAATGTCTCTTTGTACATTTCTCGCTGCCTCCCTATGTTTCTGTACTAATGGTTTAGGATAACCTATATACACAAATTTTGAACACATCTCATTCAACTACATATCAACCACATCGTCATCCAGATTCACAATTGTTTTTAATTTGTCAAATTTTAATAGTAGTTGTTTTTATCCTTTTTTTGCAGATCAATCAAATCTAGGGGGTCTACCCGGGTTATTTACGACAGGGAGTTTTTCCCTTTTTCCCCTTATTTTTGTTTTTTTTTTTTTGTTTAAAAAGTTTTTTTTTTCAAAAACATTTTTCTGAATTAAAATTCATATTTAATGTATTTTTTGTCTTCGTGTTGGCTGTGTTCCTTTTGTATGGTGCAGTGGCAGTTGAACATACTTGATCCTGTGTAGTTAAATGGTTTAATTAGAGGGGCAAATTTCCCGAAATTCGTTTCGTTCCTTGCCGAATTTCTCGGAAAAATAACTTGTTCCGAATTACTTCGGGACGAATCACGTTAAAAAAAGCATTTCCCAGGCTGCAAGAGCCTGCGGGTGCGGTAAAACGTTGTGCCAGCTTAAATATGCGAGGGGGTTTGGTTTTGGTTTCATAAATGTTAAATCGCTTCACTATAAAATTCCGGGCACTTAAGAGGGAAAAAATGCCCAAAAAAACTGAAGCGGGATTGTTGCCTATAAAGTCATGCAAGAAAGGGGGAAAAAACCAAGGAGGCTCAGGTTTTTGGCAACATTAGTGAAGAGTGTGGAGATGAGGGCGGGGGCCACAGCGCATGAGGTCAACAGTGGAAAATGAATTCTGGAGGTGGCAAAAACAGGGTAACCAAGAGTGGAAAAATGAACAGTGGTGGGTCCCGGCAACGCCACGCAGCAGATGGTCAACAGGGGCACAATGACACAGTGTGGGGTCCCGGCACAGCCACAGCGCAGCATGAGGTCAACAGTGGCACAAGACACGGGTGTGTAATCAGCCCAGAGCAGCATGAGGTCAGACGTGGCACAAGACCGGTGTAGGTTAGGGCAGAAGCCACAGCAGCAGATGAGGTCAGAAAGTGCACAAGACACGTGTGTAGTCAGGGCAGCAGCCACACAGCAGATGAGGTCAGACGGGGCCAATGAACGTGTGTAGGTCCGGCGCAGCCACAGCGAGATGGGGTCAGAAGTGGCACAATCACTTTTGGGGGGTGGAAAAAAAAAGGAGTAGGCCACAGAGGGGGGAAAATGACACGGGGTGGGCACGGCAGGCCACACCCCAGCAATGGGGTTTAGGCAGTGGACAATGCATTCTGGAGGGGCAAAAAAAAGGAGTAGGCCAAGAGTGGGAAAATAACAGTGTGTGGGTCACGGCAGCAGCCACAGCACGCATGAGGTCAGACAGTGGCCAATGAAAAAGTGTGTAGTTCACGCGCGCCACAGCGCAGCATGAGGTCAACAGTGGACAAGACACAGTGGGGAGGCACGGGCAGCCCACGCAGCAGCATGGGGTAGGCAGGGCACAATACATTCGGAGGTGGCAAAACGGGATTAGGCCACAAAAGTGGGATAATGAACAGTGTGGAGGTAAAGGGGCAGCAGCCAAGCAGCGATGAGGTCAGGCAGTGGCACAATGACATTCGGGAGGTGGAAAAAAACAGGGAGTAGGCCACAGAGTGGACAATGACCCGGGTGGAGGTCCGAGCGCCACAGCACCCAAATGAGGTGACAGGGGCACAATGAACCCAGTGTGTTTGGTAGGGCAGCAGCCAGAGCGCGGGGTGAGGCGAAGGGGGCACAATGACGTGTGTAAGCGCCACAGCAGCAGCGGGGTCGACGGGGCACAATGACACAGTGTGTAGGTCACGGCAGCGCCAGAGCAGAGCATGAGGTCAGACAGGGGCACAATGACACAGTGTGTAGGTCAGGGCACCCCACGCACAGCATGAGGTCAACAGTGGCAAAATGAACGTGTGAGGTCCCGGCGCAGCCAGAAGCAGTGAGGTCAGACAAGGGGCAAAAAATGACACAGGTGTAGGGGGGGCGCAGCCACAGCGCAGCATGAGGTCAGACAGGGGCCCAAAAATGACACATGTGTGGGTCAGGGGGCGCAGCCAACAGAAGCATGAGGTAAAAAGGGGCACAATGACACGTGTGTAGGCACCAGCAGCCCAGCAGCGCATGAGGCAAACGTGGCACAATCACATTCTGGAGGGGGGAAAAAAAAAGGGTGGGGCCCAAGAGGGGGATAATGACCAGTGTGGAGGTCTGGCACGCCAAGCAGTAGCAGAGGTCAGGCAGGGGACAATGACTTTGTGGGTGGCAAAAACGGAGTAGGCACAGAGGGGAAGTGAAGGTTGGGTCACGGCAGCACCCACAGCAGCAGCAGAGGTCAGGACGTGGACAATGACAAAGTGTGTAGTTCACGGCAGCGGGCCACAGCAGCAAGGGGTCAGACAGTGGCAAAATAAAAGAGTGGGGGCCCACGGCAGACCCCACAGCAGCGCATGAGGTCGGGATTGGCACAATGACATTCTGAGGGGGCCCAAAAACAGGGTAGGCCACAGAGTGGGATAATCCCAAGTGGGGGGTCACGGCAGCAGCCACAGCGCAGCATGGGTCAGACAGTGGCACAATGACACGTGTGTAGGTCAGGGGCAGCAGCCAGGCAGAAACCGAGGTCAGACAGTGGCACAATAACAGGTGAAAGGTCAGGCAGACCACAGTAGCGCATGAGTCAAAATGGCACAATACATTCTGGAGGGGTGGCAAAAAATAGGAAAGGCCACAGAGTGGCACAATGACAGAGAGTGGAGGGTGACGGCGCAGGAGCAACGCAAGGTCAGAGAGTGGCACAAGGGAACAGTTGGAGGTCACGGCAGCAGCCACGCACAGCATGGGGGCAGACAGGGGCACAATGACACAGTGGGAGGGGGGGTGGCAATCCCATTCCCTGGTAAAGATGGTTGGGGCAGAGGGAGAAACTGTCACGATTGTGGCATCAGGTGGGTTGGCGGCATCAAATAGTGCTGAGGAGGTTTTTTGAATCCAGAACCTTTTTCTCACAGTTTTGGGTGAGGCTCATGGCTGATTTATTCTGACCCCAAAGGCTTTGGTGTGTGGAAATCCTTGCGATCCACGCCTGATTACTTGACAAAGGCAGTCTTTCCCCACATTTCCGGGGACAAGGGGTTCTCTTGGGGGGTAATGATGGCCCCCGCGCACTAAAACACCCGCCTCATCCCACACTATGGCCGGGCAGGACGCTTCTCCACTGCAAATCGGAAGTTGCGGCCACAAATCCTTTTGGCTCCCCAGAGTCCAGGGTTTTCAACGGGGGTGGCAGGTTTTTTCCCAAGTAGGCACCCCTTTGGTTTCAGGGTCTGTCCAGGCCCTGTTGTGCTGCGGGCGATGCCCCCTACTAGGGGGAGAGGAAGTGCTCTCGTGACTCCAATTAGGTTGCTGGATGGAGTGGTACTGCTCCTCCCCCCCCCTTCCCCGGCAGCCGCGGCATTTAGTCGTGAGCGCTTAAAGAACCCCCGGTCAGACCTGTCAGAGGGGGACGATCCCGCAAGGGAGGGCCCAAATGACTCAGAGGTTTTTCCATATAGTTTTTGAGTTTGTCCTCCCCCAATAGGGGGGGGTCGGGGGGGGGGGGGGGGCGGGGGGGGGGCCAGGCAAATCAGCTGTTGGGGCCACTGCCCAAGTGATCGAGGGGCCCCTGCCTCCATCTCCCCTGTATACTGCCCGGCTTTTGGGGTCACGCCTGTCTTCCCATTCCATCTTGCTCTTTTTTGCTGCTTGCTCCTCCTCTCTTGTCACCCGGGTAGAAAATCACTATTTCACCAGACAAAGTTCTGCTCCAAAGTCCCCCAAATTCTCCCCCCATTTTTAGTCCCACCGGGTCAGTGGCTGCAGATTATCCAGGGCTCCTCCTGCCATCAATTTTTTTTGATTGTTTCCAGGACATGAACAGTGGAATGACGTTTTTCATCCCGTAGTCCCGGGACTACAAATAAACGTCCCTCCTCGAATGGGCCCCAACAAAAGACAGGTGTCACGATGAGTGCCACGGGAAACAAAGTTACACAGGGGGGTGCTTCTGTTGCCTGGATCATCAAAAAATCGTTAAGGCTTTCTCTGTTCATACGTCGGTCCAACTGTGCGGCTGGAAATTTCCCAAGGTGGAAACATGATATCAAATGGTTGGGGGAAGCCGTTCTGCGCTGCAATCGAGGAGGGTGTTCCTGGCTTTTTACGAAGGATAAATGCATGCACAGTTTTCCCGGTCATTTTCAGAATGTTCTGAAAATCGGTGGAAAGGGCTTTAGGGAACCTTTTCACAACTAGTTTTTAACACGTGCGCCATGCAGTGCGCATGGACCTTCCCCCCCTCGGTGCAGGCGGACACCAGGTTCCCCCCATTGTCCATCACCCTGGTTCCGATTTGCAGTTGGCGCGGAGAAAGCCCAAAAAATCGATTTTTGGCTGACGCGGAGCGTTCCCCCCCTGTGTGACTCGTTCGCCGGGCAAGCCAGTGTAGAATGCGTGACACCCCTGTGCCTACAATGTGATATGATGGAGCAGTACTTGTGGAGGTGAATGGTGGTGGGAAGGAGGAGGGGGCATTGGGCAGGAGCCTGCGTTGACAAGGGGAGGAGGGAAAAGGGGTTTCCGTCCAAGTTGTTGGTGTGCCTGGGCCCGGAACCATTCACCGTGGGGGGAAAGGCTTTATGGGCCCTGCCGTTTACAGCTCCAGTTGTCCGCGGTTGCATGCACCTTGGAACAAACCCATAAGCTCAAGGATGGCCCACCTTTGTTCTACATTTTAGAAGGCTGGGGACTGCCTTTTTGGAAAATAAATTAAAAGGGTTGGAACTTCCATTCGGTCGGGGACAAGCCCTTAGTTCCTTTTAACGGTGCAGAGTCCCCCATTTTTTAAAGGGAGGGACTGCAGTTCCAACAATTGGACAGGAGCCCGGCAGCTTCTGCACCCTTAGATGGTTTTTGGACTTTTGTTGTCTCTTTGCAATTTCCCCCCGCTGACGATGCTGGGACCATGAGTAGCGAGGGGCAGGAGCATTGGACCGGGAGATGATGTCAAAAAGAAACAGCTCCCTTTGCAGAGGTGGTAAAAGCCTTTACTGGGTGCAATGGGATGGGGGCCATGGGCGCTGCTGCTGTGTTTGTGCGGCGGCGGATGGACCACCACTTGAGACGTTTCTCCCAGGCCACCGGATGGTGACGCTGCATGTTTGAGCAGGGGCCCTGGGTTTCCAAGTTAGCTCCGGCCCGCTCCACTTTTGCTTACAGATTTAAAATACCCCTATTCGGGCCCCCCAGTTCTTTAAAAAAACCCACACCGGAGATCGGATTTTACCGCCAACGCTCCGCACTGAGTGACTCTGCCGGTTTCCTCGCTGAGCCCCTGTGCCGTACTTTTTGGGCCCGCGAAGGGGTTTTTTTTTTCCCTGGGCCGTTGGGTCCCGACCTACACTGCTGGCTAAAACCGCTGATCATGGCCACAAAGACCCACTTTGCTGGGCTGCGCCGCTGCCTGACGGGCCCAAGGTGACGCCCTCTTCTCCTGCATTTTTTAAGCCCTTGCCTCACCCGGCTCCCAAATGCGGTCGGCTAATCTATCTATTTGATTTTAATATCACTGCTGTCCCCATCCCTTTTTTTGGTATCAGAGGTGACCCCCCACAACTGACCTCCCATGCACTCTCAACATCTATACTTTGCCGCCCCATGCAAGAAGAGGGGGTATTGGCCCCATTTTTTTTTCGCGCCCGTAGCTGCTGACTGCCCCCAAATTGTTCATTCTCGCTATTAGTGGCGCTGAGCCCAGGGCCCAAGAGATCTTGGCTGAGGAACCGGGTGGGACAGAGGGGGGTTGAGGAAGGTGAGGGGGCCGCTGACCCGCCCGGGTCATGCCAATGAGGGGTTGTGTCTGACTTCCCCCGCCCTTGGCTGGGGGTTGTCAGATTTCATTTGGGAGGAAGTGGATGCCTATCAACCAATGAAGCCCGGGGGTTGCGTCAGTTTCACGGCCGCTAGAACACCCCATTGTGGCCTCACCCGAGGGGGCACCTGCTGCGACTCCCCCTTTCTGTGCTGGAACTGGGCCCGGAATGTTTGTGCCTCTGCCACTCGCAGGGGAAGAGCCCGCCACCTCTCTGTCGAATACTGTTTGTTCTAAAAAAGTACAGACACTGTTGATGAAGATATTGATATGATAAATACACACCCCGTATTTGAGCCAAAAAACCCGTAACAGTTGGTAACCCTTGGGTATAAATTGCGCTCACAAAAGGAGGAAAAATTTACTTGTTGTCGTTTAAAACTCTGTGTATTTTTTTGAATTAAAAAACACAAACAGGCTTAATTAACCTTCGGGTATGAATATGTACAGAATTTTTTTCTGTGGGGGGTGAAAAAAAAATTTCTTTTACTGGTAAAACTGCAGAACAAAGTTAATTTCCCCCCGGATTAAATTGCGCCCAAAGAAATTAGCCACCCCAAACTGTAGCTTTTTACGTGTTAAATAGTGTTTTTTAGCTACAAAAAAGGAAAAAAATTGTAATTAACCTTTTCTTTGAATTATGCTACAGGAAAATGTATATTTTTTTGACTTGAAAATGATGGTTTTTTGGAGTCACTACAGGAAAAAAACGCTTAAATTTCCCCCCGGATGTAAATTTCTTCAAAGAATTTACACCCCAAAATGAATGGTATTTTATTGTAAAAAACGCTGTTTCTTTAAATGAATACAAAGGAACTGGCTTAGATCCCTTGGGTATTCAAATTTCTGTGGCGATAGGATTTAAAGTATATTTCAGCTGCAGTGGCGCACACTGATTTTATATCCAATACCCCAAAAAAAAACAGAAATAGAATTAAGGAAGCATCTTGAGACAACTGAACACCCCACAAAAAACGCTGTATAAAAATCATTCTTCATAACAAACAGCCCCGGCAGCATCTTCCCCGTATTTCAGTGAGGCGGGTATGAGCTCCATGTCGCGCCCGGATTATTAGTGCGGGGGGACATCACAGAATCCGCCGGTCTTGATGGGTTCATTTGCACATTATGCAGGCTTTTTCCTTCTTCCCCGATGTTTGCCCCATGGCGCCATGTGCTCCAGCCTTTTATCAATCAAAAGCACACTTCGTTCACCCCAATCCCCCAAACTTGATTTGTTCAGAACCGAAGTTTTCCTGAAATTCTAAACGAATTCCCCCTTTGTTAGGGAAACAATTTGCCCCTCTCTAATTATAAGCAGCCAAATTAGTCTCATATTTTTCTTTTTGTTAGGTAATATTACTATTGGTAGAGTTTGACAAAGTATGATGCCCCAGTCCTAAAGATAAGGTTATAATATGTGGGCGAGTGCATTGAAGAGTGGTTATAGGAACTTAAAATGTAGACATAGTATACAGCATAGACGTGTGTCTATAGATGAGTTTATAGAAGAAGTTTGAACTGGGACGCAGGCGCAGTAAGTACTGATTGTTTTCCGATATACAGATTGAGGTGAGAAGTTGTAAACAGGCGTATTAGAATGATAGGCACCTGCTCAGTGAAGTGATTTGGACCTTGGCTTGTTATCCCCATAACTATATACTTCGGCTGTTGCATTTGTAAGTATTGATATCCACAGCTATCTGTAGCACCTTCAGGAAGTATACAGGCTAAAGGAATTGCAATATACTATGTGATATGATATATTTGTGGAAACAATTCTTTGCACAGAGGATTCCCAGGCTACCGATCTATTGTACTGCAGTGGATAGATTAAATTAAGATAATTATCTATGTTGATGTTTAAATTTTGTAATATGTTGGGATTGAGCATGCCATTGTTTTTTTTTTTTAATAAGAGGAGGGTCATGTGTATGTGATTGGCTGTCAGTAATTGGCACACCCTTTTCAAGACAAGTTATAGCAGTCATTTGTATGAAAAAAGAAAAAATAGATCCCTTCACCTGTGTTGCTCTATTCAGTGTCCTGCATTCATTGTTGCAGTGCAAGGAAAGGCATCTGGCTCCCTGACAATTAGGTGTCCATTGAGCAGGCTTGAAACGTGTAGACATGCCGCATGTGTCTGTGTTTATTTTCTTTCTTTAGTTTTAATATGTTTTAAACATATACAAATAAAATGTGTTTTTATTGGATTACTGAAGCGAGTGCTGGAGAACATCTTTTTAGATTAGATTGATCAGTCATTTGTATCTTTGATAAAAACCTGAATAGGTTTAAACATTGCATGTTGTTGGTGTTTTTTGTTGAAGAATGAAGTAAGTTTTGATACTTTCAACACACTGGATGCCGTCTACTTCCTATGGACTAATTGCATTTGTTGGGCCTTGTGGTTTCAGGGGCCTGAGACGACTGCATCCGTTATATTGAAGGTTGTGCTGCTAGAACTCTGTGATTCTTCGTAATCAACTCAAGGTCTGGCGTGGGGATGAACTTGTCCCCACTCCCAACCACATCTTACAATTAAAACACACAACAGAAGACACAATCTTTTCTTCTTCACACAGTGTAGCGGTAGAAACATACGACTTTCTGAAGCTGAACTGCCACCATATGTATAAGCTTCAATAGTTATTTATTTATAATTTGAACAAAATCATTTGACTATAAACATTGCATTAGTCCTAATTGCAACAGAGCAATAAATAATATATAAATCGTAGCTAGAGAGATATTTTTTCAGGCAGCATTTAAGTAGTAAAGGGGAAAGGAAAGATTTGTATCAGAAGTAGGGACTCTCCCTCTCTTTTATAAATAAAACATGTGCTAATGTTCTTATATATTTGCGACATAAGAATTATGATAAAGTACAACTAAAGTATTAAATTGCTGCTTCATGTATACTATGAGATGTCCTGAAACTAAACACACTATTGGCATCTATTTCAATGATCTCAGAACCAGAAACTGACAATTCAAATTGGTCCAAATATTACCTAATTTCTTCAATACATATACGGGGTCATGTATGAAAACTGCCGCATACTAGACAGTCGTACATGTCATTAGATTTGTGTAGCAATCGTCAATCTGTATTAAAGTGCCTTACAGCCCTTTATATGTCCCATTGTGAGACACATGTATGTGGCAAAAAGTGTCGCATAAATATGTGTGCACCAAAATTTGTCTCAGCCTCGCCACTTTGAAGTCGGTATGGATTGTTATAACAGTTTTGCGCCACATTTTGTCTTGACATTCATAAAAGTGTCTAATCGTACGATTCTGGCGCAACATGCCCCCATAGAATTGGCGCATACAAAAGTGTTGGGCTTCATACCCTTTCCCCCAATTTTGGTGTTGAACAGGTCACACATCTATCGGACAGGGCTATATCAGGTTTTGTGGCTCAAAGCACACCTGAAAACTGACAGCACCATTTATTTCACCCATAGACTTTAAGATATTAATTACAGCTAATAACAGCTGACAGCAAGAAACGTAATTGGCTCCAGTTTCTGCTGTTTAACCATTTAGATCATTTCTCCTTCTGATCAGCACCCCTGCAACGTGATCGCAGTTACCATGGCAGCTGGAAGCCTTATGATGCTTTTATGGCAGTCATGTTAAGATTTCTGCCTGAGGCAGGAAGTAACAAAACCCCCATCTTGTTACACTCTTCTGCATTATTAAGATAATGCAGAAGAGTGTACAATTCCCCTTTCAAAGGTAAAATTCCCAGGGACTAAATGTAATAGTAGAAAAGAAAGAAAAGGTTTTATAAGTATAAAAAATATAAAAAATACTAAAAGTTCTTTTGCCATTTTATAAATAAAAAAGATACACATCATTGGTTTTACTGCATCCATAAAAGTCTGATCTATTAAAAACCCATGCTGAACACCGTAGAAGAAAAAAATTTACATTTTTGGTCATTTAATGTCCCTTAAAAATTGAAATAAAAAGTGATCAGTCACATCTATCCCAACATGGTACCAATCAAAAGTACACTTCAACCTGCTAAAAGTAAAAAAGCGTTATTGTCGCAGAAAATGAACAATAAGGGGTGGGGCGAATTTCTCGAAATTCGGTTTGCTCACTTCGCCGAATTTCCCGACAAAAAAATAACTTTGTTCCGAATTACTTCGGGGGGGAATCACGTTAAAAAACAGCTATTTTCCAGGCGCACAGACCCGCAGGGGGTTTGTAGAACGTTTTCCATGCTTAAAATGCAGATGGAGCTTTTGGTCTTCATACAATGTTGTTTTTAGTATGACACCACATGACTGTCGCCGTCTTAAAATCGCTTTCATAAAAAAATTCCGGGGGACAAAAGGGGGCAAAACTGACCAAAAAAAAACTGTAGAGGAATTTTACCTGATAAAGTTAGGGCAGCGACAGCTGGAAAAAAAAAAGCTGAAGCTCAGGGAACTTTGGGGGACGAGTGGGAAGGTGACGGCGGCAGCCAGCCAGAGGTCAGACAGGGGCACAATACATTCGGGAGGGGCAAAAACGGGAGGGGCCCCAAAAGGGGCAAAAATAAACCCCAGTGGGGAGTTGATACATAAACAGCAACAGCAGCTGAGGTCAACAGTGAACAATACTTTTGGGAGGGGGCAAAAACATACCACAAGGGGACAATGCACAGGTGTGGTCACGGCACAGCCACAGCAGCAGCATGATCAGACAGTGGCCTTGACATTCGGAGGTGGAAAAACAGGAGTGGGGCCACGAATCACAAGACAAGAGTGGGGGAACGCACAGCAATGAGGTCAAAGGGCACAAACACATGTGTGGGTCCGGCGCCCCACAGCAAAACATATCAACAGGGGCAAAATGACTTTCTGGAGGTGGCAAAAAAAAAGTGGGCCACAGATGGATAGACAAGGGGAGGTGACGTAAAAGGCAGGGGTTAAGATTCAAAGACACGTGGTGGGTCACGCAGCAGCCACGCCACTTTTTTCCCACATTTTGTTCCCCTTTCATTCCCCCACTACCATTCATTTCTATTTTGTATCCTCCCTTACTTTTCTACTGTTTTTTTTCTCCAATTACCCATCTAGTTTTATTACATAGAGCAGGCTTTTTTTACCTACTATCGCTCCGATTTGTTCGTTTGCGAAACGGGGATTTTCTTGACCATGCGCGTGCCCTATTTTTCCCCTTTTCCCCCTGGCTTTCTCCTTTTGCGCAAAGAGCTTCCCGCGCTGCGCGGGGCTTAAACCCGGACGCCGATCAGGGGCTTCCCCGGGGCCCGCACGTAGCCCCCAACGTCACGCTTTTTCCCCTACCCCCTTGGGTAAGTCTCATTCTTCTCTAGATTCCCTTTAATTTTCCTTTATCCAATATTCCTTTATATATATACAGCCTTAAATTTCTCTTTCCCCAAACCTCAGCACCTTACCCGGGTTCCCCCGCGTGCCACGGGACCTGTTTCCCCTTCTCATCCTCTTTTTTGGTAACTCCTTTGTCTCTATCCATCCCTATTGTCTACCCCCCTTTATGTTTTACCCACTAATTCACCCTGCTTTATTTGGGGGACATTGTAACCCTACCCATCCATATACCCCATTCCCACCCATCCCCAGGGGGAAAAACTATTTGTTTTTTTTTCCTTTTTTTTTACCTATACCTGTCTTTTCCTTTATTTTTCTTCTTCCTTTTATTTTTCACCATTTTCACTATTTTCTGTTTTATCTTACCTATCTCCTTTTTCCCTTCCTTCATTTTCTTATCTTATGCCATTCATCACAATTACTTTTCTTGTTGCCTATTCTTATCTTTTTCCTTTACAGATTCTCTAAAAGGCTTACGCCAAACTTCCCAAATAAACATCCCTTATCATTGTACAACACGGGTTGTTTGTTCGTTTAACTTTGTGATCCCCCCCTTTTTCTTATTTTTAAAGCAGCCCATATTTTTAAATAAAAACCCCTTTTTTTTGCATGAAAATCTTGTCTGGTTGCAGGGGTAACATATTTAAATTGAGGGCAGACAGTGGGGACAATGACATTCGGGTGGGAAAAAAAAAAGTAGCCAAATGGGACAATGACAAGTGTGAGGTCACGGCAGCACCCCCAACAACATGTAACATGGCAAATGACACAGTGTGTCTCACGGAGCACCACAGCACAGATGGGGTCAACAGTCACAATACTTCGGGGGGGAAAAAACAAGACCCCCCAAATGGCACAATGACAGGAGTGGGGGTGAGGGCAGCACACTGGGGTAGCAGTGGCACAATGACCGTTGTAGTCAGGGCAAACCACACACAGATGGGGTCAGACGGGGCACAAGAATTTCTGGAGGGGAAAAAACAGATAGGCCACAGAGGGGGACAATGACGAGAGGGGAGGGGGCACAGACAGGGGTCAGACATGCACAGTGACACATGTTGGTCCCGGCATCACCTAGCACAGCATGAGGTCAAAAAGGGGACAAGACTTCTGGAGGGCTAAAACGAGTACCACAAGTGGACAATAAAACAGTCTGTGGGGTCCCACAGCCACAGCAGCAATGGGGTCAACAGGGCACAATCACATTCGGGAGGGGGCAAAAAGGGAACCACAGAGGGGCACAATCACAGAGAGGGGAGGTGACGGCGGCGGGAAAAAACAGCAGAAGCAAAGGGCAAATGACACAGTGTGGATGAGGGCACCGAAACAGCGCATGAGGTCAAACGGGGGAAATGACCAGTGTGGGTGGCAATCCATCCCTGGAAAAGATTTGGGGGCAATGGAGAAACTGTCAAATTGTGTGGCATCGGCGGGGGGGCTCAAATTTTTGGGGCTGAGGGGGGTAGTTTAAAACCCAGACTCATTTTCTCAAGTTTGGGTGAGCCATGGCGAGTAGTCTGCGCCTAAGGCATTGGTTTTGGGGAAATTCCTGGCCGATCCCCCTTATTCATTTTGAAAAAGGGTCAGTCTTCCACATTTCCCGGGGACAAGGGGGTTCTTTTTGGGGGTAACGGGCCCCCCCGCACTGAACACCCCTCTGATGCCACACTAGGGCCCGGGGAAAGACATCTCAACTGCAAACTCGGCAATTTTGCGGCCACACATCGTTTGGGTCCCATAGTCCAGCGGGTCTTCTAACGGGGGGCGAGTGCTGTCCAAGTAGGCCACCCCTGTTGGTTTTAGGGGGCTCCATCCTCTGCTGCGCTCTTGTCTCGTCCCACTAGGGGGGTGAAGGGAAATGCTCATCGTGACTCCAAATTAGTTCTGGAGGACGGTACTGCTCCCCACCCCTCCCCCTTCCCCCACGCTGCCAGTAGAAATGAGCGCTGAAAACTCCCCGGGCAAACCTTTTAAGGAGGGGGCAAGGCAATAGGGAGCGCCAACTGAATACGGGGGATTTCCCTATATTTTTGATTTGTCCTCCCTCTCAATAGCTGGGGGAAAAAGGGTCCCATTTGGACCGGTAGCAGGTCCAATAGGGTGGAGACCAAATCATCCCTTTTCCGGGTTGAATTCAAATGTCCAGCCCGGGAAAACAGCATGCTGCGGGCCATCTGCACAATGCCCCCGGGGGGTCCCCCTCCCTCTCCACTGTTATTCCCCGGGGCTTTTGGGGCATCTCCTATCTCCCCATCCCACTACCTCCTACTGCTCCTCCTCTCTTTTCACCTGGTAAAAATCCACTATTTCACAAACAAGTCTCTGCCCAATTCCTCCTCCTCCTCCCCCTTCTCCTCCATTTTTTCCCCACAGAAATCATGTGGCCCCGAGATGTAGTCACCACGTCCCAGTCCCCCCCCCAGACGATTTTTCACACGTTGAGGACATAAAACTGGAAAGACGTTTTTCTCCCGTATCCGGGGACGACAAATAATTGGCCCCCTCGAAGGCCTCAACCAAAGGCGGTGTCACCATGGGCTGCCCCTGGTGACTCAAGTTTCACAGGGGGGTACTCCTGTCCGCCTGGATCTCAAAAAAAACGTTAATGGCCTTTTTTCCCTTTTAACGTCGGTCCAACATGTGCAGCTGGAATTCCAACGGGGAAAAAAAAAAAAAAAAAAAAAGCATATCAATTTTTGGGGGGGCCGTTCGGCCCTGCAACCGAGGAGGGGGTTTCCCGGGTTTTTAGAGGATAAATGCATGCACAGTTTCCTGGCTTTTAGAATCTTCTGAAGATAGGGGAAGACTTCAGGAACCTTTTCCAAACCAGTTTTAAACACTGCGAGGCGGGGGGGTGACCATCCTCCTTGGTCAGCGCACACCATTTTCCTCCCATTTCTGTCACCTGGTTCCGTTTTGCGTTGGCGGGGAAAAACCCACACATCGATTTCTTGCTGCTACCGACATTCCCCCCCCTGTGGACTTCTTTCCCGGGCAACCATGAACGGGGGACTCCGCTGTCCCTAAACAGGGGAAAGAGGGAGCAGTACGGGTGGAGGCTGAGAGGGTGGTGGTGGTGGGGGAGGAGGGGGAAACTTTGGCGCAGGGGCCCAGTTTGAAACGTGGAGGAGAAAGCGGCTTTTTCCCTGTCCAATTTTTGGGGTGTCCGGGGCCGGGAACACACACCCATGGGCCAAAGGGGACATGTACGCCCTGACCGTATTACCGCCCAGCACCGCGCTGCCTGCCCTTGGAAAAAACCCGATAACCAAGGACGGGGGCCCACCTTCTTTCTACAATTTATGAAGTCGTACTGCCTTCTTGGAAAATAAATTAGGGTTTGGAACTCTCCATCTCGGCCCACAACCATTAGTTCCTGAAGGGGCAGAGCCCCACCTTTTAGAAAGGGGGGGCCTGCCCCAAACCCAATTTGGGACGGATTACGTCAGCTTCTGCCCCAGATGTTGGACAAATACTGTTGTCTCTTTGAATCGTCTCGCTGAACACTGCTGGCGCCATAGTCGAGGGCAGGCATCTGGACCGGGGGAGATATTCAAAGAGAAACACCCCCTTTCTCGGGTGGTAGCCTTGACGGGCTGCAATGGATGCGTGCCACGGGGGCCTGCTGCTTTTGCGGGGCGGCAGATGGACCACCACATCTAACCCTTTTCCCACCCCCGATGGTGACCGCATGGTTACGGGGGCCTGGGCCAAAGGGTTAGCCCCACCAGCTTACTTTCTCCTAAGATTCTACATATACCCCCCCTATTCGCTCCTCCGGGGACTTACAAAGAACTGCCACACCGCCGAGTACGGATTTACCAAACCCCTCCGCACGAGTGTACTGCCGCCCCCTGCCTCCTGACCCCTTAGCTACTTTCTTGACCTGCAAGCGGGTTTTTTTTTCCCCCCTGGCCGCTTGGCTCCCACTCACACGCTGCTATCCTTACCAGGCCACACGACCCAAATTTTCTGGGCGCGCCCTGCCTGCCGCAAGCGATGCCCTCTTTTTCCTGCGATGATGAAGCCCTTCCTCACCCGCTCCCAATGCGGGCGGCTACATCATATCTATTTGGGTTTTCACTCCTGCTGTCCTCCACCCGGGCTTGGGATCAGAGGGTAACCCCTCACAAAATGACCCCCCATGCACTCCAACATCTTACTTTGCCGCCCACTGCAAAAAGCAGGGATATTGGCCATTTCTTCCTGCCAATAGCTGCTAAATGCCCCCAAATATTACCTCGCTATATAGGGGGGCTGACCCAGACCCCATAGGATCTCTGGCGAGGGAACCCGGGGGACAGAGGGGGTTAGGGCAGGGGAGGGGGGTTGACCCCTCCCCGGGGCCCTGCCAAATAAGGGTTTGTCTACTTCCCAGACTCTTGGCTGGGGGTTTTCAGATTCATCTGGGGGGAAGGGATGACCTAGTCAACCCTCAAGAACCATTGGGTTGCCCTAAACCATCCGATAGTACACGGGTTTTGGGAAACCCGATGACCCCTGCTCATTCCCCCTTCGTGCTGCGACCTGGGCCGGGGTGTTTGTGCCTCTGCCACTCCAGGTGAAAAGCCCCGCCACCTCCTGTCTGACATACTGTTTTTTTTCTAAAATGTACAGACACTGTTGATGAAAATATTTTATAAAAATACACACCCCGTATTTCGCCAAATGAACCCACTAAGAACTTGGTAACCCCTTGGGTATAAATTGCGCTCCACAAATGGGGAGGAACATTTACTTGATGTGCCTTTAAAAAAAACCCATTAATTTTTTGAATATAAAGCACAAAATTAATTAACCTTTGATATGAATTTTGCTTTCAGAATTTCACTGTGGGGGTGAAAAAAAAGTTTCTTTTATGATACAATGCAGAACAACCCGGAAATTTAAACCCCTGGATGTAAATTGCAAAAAAGAATTGAGAAACCCAAAAACCCTACGAGCTCTGAAAACGTTTACAATGGGGTGTTTTTACGTACACAACAAGAGAAAAAATTGTAATTAACCTTCGCTTCTAAATTAGGCTCAGGAAAAATGTTTTTTTTGGGCAGTGAAAGACGTTTATTTAGTCACCACTAGGTTGAGCGATTATTTGGCCCTCGAATGGGCGATGGCGATAGTCGACCGTCATCGACAAGATATTCGAGGTCGATATAGATTACGATGCCATTAAAGTTAGGGAGACCCCAACAACCCTTTTTTTTACCCCCAAACGGGGCTGGAGAAGCTGGAATTACACCCACAACAGTCAAATGGATCTGCTACATCTTAGGCAACACATTTGGGGTTGAAAACCCACAGAAAAAATCCACACCATTCCTATCCCTGTTTGCACCAAGCATTACCCTTAAAACTGCATCACCCACAAATTAAAATGCCAGCAGTATGATTTGAACCATCTTTTACTTGAAATGGCATTTAAAAATCCCCGTCCCGGGCACAGCAGAGCCCCAAAATGAGAAGTTTTAAAAGGGGAAAAAAAGGATTTTAAAAATTTTATTTTTATAATTATATACCTTTTTTTGGAAAGTTTATGAATTAAATTTGTTGAAAATTAAAAAAGTGGGAAAAAAAAGGGTCTTTCAAACAATTTTTTTCCTGGCTATATGTCCCTTCTGGGGAGGCTTGCCCTCTAGAGTGTGGGCCAAAATTTACTTTACTTGGGAAATACTGGTGGGTTAATCCCCTTTCCCCCAGGTCCTTTTTTTTTGGGATTTCTTTTTCTCATTTTACTCAAAAGTGCTGGGTAAATTGTCTCTTACTTTGTTCTCTGTCCGTGCTCCATACTCTATGTCCTCTGAATACCTACATCTGGTCAATTTTTCCTTACTCCTTGTAAAATTCAGAGGATTTTTTTACCAGCAATTTTGTACATGCAAGTTTTTTAGTAGTTTAATTCTAGAAAAGACATTTTTAAAATGGGATGGAATCCACCTGTCTTTGTTTCTCTTTTTTAATTGTATTTAATGGATTGTTCTCAATACGGGATTGATAGCTATGTTAAAGATCTTGCAAAAAAAAGTCATTTTGCAATATGTGTCCATTAACAGGTCCACCTATTCCTGTTTCTGACAGCACCTCACCCTTGAGCCACTTTGACAATTGTGAAGAACAAATTTCTGTTAGAAAAACAACATTTTTTATAATGGACCTGTGTTATAGCTGCATGTCACAGCAAATGCCCCCAAAATTCAAAGCATGACCAAACTTTGAGCCACAATGGACAATTGTGAAGAACAAATGTCTGTTAGAAACAAAAAATTTTTAAAATAGGACCTTTTAGTATTGCTGCATTTCAAGCAGCATGACCAAAAAATTATAAAAATGACTTCTCAGCACTGTTAAAAAATTGTGAGGGAAAAAATGTCACTTAGAAGCCACATTTCTGTTCCAAAGGACCATTATTATTGCTGTATCTCACAGCAACATGACCCCCAAAAAATTATAAATATGTCTTCTCAGCCACTATTAAAAATTGTGAGGGAGAAATGTCACTTAGAAGCACATTTCTGTTCCAAAGGACCTTAATTATAGCTGTATCTCACAGCAACATGACCTCAAAACCATTGAAAAATGCGAAACTTCTAAAGATAAAGTGAGTAAATGGAATACGGTGTTGTCATGAAACCTTGCTGTCTTTTACAGTCTCCTCACAGCAAAATCAGCAAAATGAAACTGTTGGGAAAAGAGAATAAAGTTGCAGTAAGGAAAATAATCATTTAAAAAAAAAGTTTTCAAGAGGGCCATTTCTGTTTGAAGAGGAATGTGAAGTAGACCGGCAACTAATCGGTGACCTGGCAATTGGGGCCACAACATCATCAGAGATCCATGCCTGATTCATCTTGATGAAAGACAAACGATCCACATTTATCTGTGGAAAGCCGTATGCGTTTGTCTGTAAGGGAACCTCCAGCTGTGCTAAAGGGTCCGCTCAGATATGACGCTGGCTGCTGGGCAGGACAACACCTCTATGGCGTGGCGAGCAAGCTTGGACCATTCGTCCATTTTGGATACCCAGAAGTCTATTGGGTCCGGAACACATACAAAAATATCGGTGTTGAGACGCAGATAGTCGTGCACCATGATCTTAAGCTGGTCTCTGTGTGTTGGATGTGTGCCCTGCATTGCATGCGTTGGTGGGGTGGTAAATAAGATTGCCAGAGGTCACCCATTAGGCTTCGGGCCACCTTGGACTGCTGCTGCTGCTCCCGCTACGGTTTACTTGGCACTCTACTGCTGTCACGCCCGTGATGTTGTTCCAACCTGAATTTGGGGAACGTGAAGCAGACGCAACAGACGCATCAGTTGATCAATCAGCAAAGTCTCCTTTTCCTGCATTTTACTCTCTATTTGGGTGGGTGGAAGGAAAGTGCTGATGTTTGTTTTGTACCGGGGTCCAGGAGGGTGGCCACCCAGTAACTGTTGTTCATTTTGATGGCCTTAATGCGAGGACCATGTTGGAGGTAATGGAGCATCCAAGCACTCATGTGATGATGGAGCCTTGATTTCCCAAGCCTCTGGGTCGAGGGGAAACTAGCAAAACTGATTTTCCCTAATCTTCCTCCTCCGCCTCAAATTCGCGCCAAACCTCTTTCCAAGGCAGGGATTGTCAGTAATGTCGGTGTCTAGGAATACCTCCTCTCCTCTCCTCCGCTGCCTCCGGCACAGCTTCAAAACAAACCTGACTGGCCTCAGATGATGCCCCTGAGAGCTGATTGCGCCACCTCGCACTAGCCCTGGACCCCGAACCACTGCCTAATGAAGACCGATGAAATTGTGAAAACTGTCGGGCCTTGTGGATTTGACGGAAAGGCTCCGGGTCCGCACCTGGGTCCGTCTCCTCCTCCGTCGCTGGCGGGAACCTGTTGTTTCAGAGTGTCCAACGATCGTTCCGAACTAAGATCACCACAATGCTCATGTGACAAGGGCATTGTCCGCAAGGACCCATTTTGGTGGCTCTTCCTTCAAAACTGGCAAGGATGGTTCAGAGCTCTTTCACCTGCCTCGACTCTCGGTGGCTCAACACCCGAGGTTCGCACCGTGCTTGTCAGGCCATGTGTCACTTCGTACTGCGTAATGGCATTGCGCTGCTGCCACAATCGCTGGAGTATGTGGAGGGTGGAATTCCAGCGTGTTGCCACGTCAACAATGAGACGGTTGACCGGGAGGCCGAGCTGAAGCTGTAACGCAGCCAGGCGGGAGGGAAGCAGGGTGCGAACGGCGGGAAGTGCGAACTTAGATTCGAGCCTTCCTCAGCGGGCAGTCCAGCCCCAGGTTAGCTCTTTAGAAATTTCTGGACGACAAGGTTCATGACATGTGCCAGGCAAGGGATGTGCTCCAGCCTACCGATCTTAAGGGCGGCCAGCAGATTTCGCCCGTTATCGCACACCACCTTGCCTGGCACAAGGTTCTTGGCACCCAGCCAGCACTCGGTCCTGTGTGTGGACGGTCTCCAAGACAGATTAATTTCAACACGGCCTGGTTTCTCTGGGCATGTGATGCCACCAGAGACCCTGGGGGAAAGAACCCTGCACCATCCCTGCGGTTTTGAAGAGCGTGCGCCGAGCCTGAGAGCCACCGTCACCCCCAGAGACATCCACCCAGCTCACCCAGTGAGCTGTCACAGGATATAGCGGCCTTGGCCGTGCTTACTAGTCCAGTGTCGGTGGTCAGATGGACTTTTCCGGCCACAGATGCAGACAACGTGCTTGAAAATTTTAGATGACCCCGTGGCTGGCCAGGGCCCGGGACGGCTTTTTTGGCAAAGAAATGCCTGCTCGGCATCTGGTTTGGGGGCAGGCAAGGGCCAATGTGTGGTGGAACCCATCTGTGGGCCACCAGACGGAAAGGCAACATTTCCAAGGCCAAAAGCCTGGCAATGCCGACATTCAGGCTTTTGGCTTTGGGATGGTTTGGGTTAAAGTGTTTCTTCTGCTCCAAAACCTGGAAGACAGAAGGCTGGCTGCTAGACTGGCCACTGTACGGCGTGCAGGTCAAAAATGGCGGGAGGGAAGGGGTAGGATGGGTCTCTGGTGGTGTGGTGGTACTCGGGCGACGGGGGAGCTGAAGCGGAGGCTGATCCCTGATCATGACTCGGAGACATGGGGGCTGAGGGAAAGCTTGGTGGTGGCGGAGGAGGAGGAGGCGGAGACAGAGGGTGTGACAGTGGTTGGAGGCCCGGCGTCGGTTTGGCCTTTTTTGGCCAACTGTTGCCTCCATTTCAACACATGCATTCGGTGCATGTGACTAGACATGTTGAGGGTGGTTAACCACCTAAGGTTCTTGCCTTTTACTTATGCGGGTTTTCGGCAAGGCGGCATATGACATCGTGGGTGAATCAGAGGCTTGCTCAAAGAAAGCCCAGGCTTGAGAGGTCCTGGACCTTTTTGACGGCGATAAGCGAGGAGCGGGGTTTGCGCTGACTGTGGCAGGCGGAATCATATCAGCAGACTTCTGCGACCGCCTCTTCCTTTTTGAGGCGGAACCCGTACTGAAACTACCCCATCTTCTTCCTCCTCGTCCAGTGATGAAGCGCTCGCAAGCAAATTCTGCTGAAAAGACCACGTTGGATCCGCAATGTCGTCCTGACATTCTGCATCCAGGAGCTGCGGGCTACAAGCAAGAGGGACTGCAAGGCGTTGCCGACCGCCCGGATTTTTGCCGATTGACCGGCTTCCTTTCCTCTGATGGCTCAGTAAATGGGCGTCAGAGGGAGAGAAAATCATCCTCTTTGGCCTCTTTATCTTTAAACATGCCTTCTGACCCCAACGCATTTTTGTCATCAAAGAGGTCTTCAGAAAAATGGATTATCCACAGTGGTGGGGACACGAGGTTGGGCATTTGGGCTGCTTCATGTTGACGGATGCTGGTGATGCTGATGACGACATTTGTGGCCCAGAAATGGGAGGACGAGGGGGTAAGACTGCTGGATGCAGGTTGCATTAAACCACTGAAGGACAGATTGGCGACGCTGTTGTTACTGAGATTCACAGGGCCCCGACCCCGCGATGACAGGCCTGACGGTCTGCAACTGCGATCCGCTGGCATGCATGTTGTCGCCTGCACTGGAAGGAGCACCTTCTCTCGTACCTCTACCTCATGTCCCACCCCCCCCTTTGCTCGCTTATCACCTGAATTTCGCTCAATGTTCAGAAATAAAAAATTTGAGAAGGTATGGAAGAGTTTTGGAAAGTCTTTATTAAAAGACGGCAAATCACAGCTATTCCAAATCCCTCAAATCAAAACAAAATTGCTGGATTCAAATTAACTGCAAAATAGATCTATCAACAAAGCTTTACTGACCCAAAAGTGAAAAAAACCTGTCTGAAATGTATACGGATATTAAAAGGTATTTTTGGCACCTTTCAATTCACCTGTGGTGACTACAAAAATTTCTGTATTAAATTTAACTGCAAAGTAGATCTATCAACAAAGCTGGCCTGCGCAAAGTGAAAAACACGTATCTGTAATATATTCAGATAAAAAAAAAAGTTTTTTTGGCACCTATCAATTCACCTGTGGGACTACAAAATTGCTGTAGTCCACATTTAAGTGCAAGGTGCCTCAATGAACAAAAACTGTGTGCGGGCCCAAAATGAAAAAACACGTATCTATAATGTATTCGGATAATAAAAGGTATTTTTTGGGACCTTTCAATTCACTGTGGTGATACAAAATTGCTGTATTCACATTTAAGTGCAAGGTGCCTCAATGAACAAAGCTCTAGTGCGCCAAAGTGAAAAAAAAAAACGTATCTGTAATGTATTCGGATAATAAAAGGTATTTTTTGGGACTTCAAACCTGTGCTGACTACAAAATTGCTGGATTCTAATTTAACTGCAAGGTGGCTATATCAACAAAGCTGGAATGGGCAAAATTGAAAAAGAACACCTATCTGTAATGTATACTGAGAGTTTTGCACCGAACAAAGAGACCTGCAGTTACTAGAGAAAATGTGTATCCTATTTTTAAGTTCAGGCTGCCCAATATCCAGGAAATATTTCAATAGAAAAACTTTTAATAATAAAGCTACTGCAGTGCAATGTTACACTAAGTCTTAGGGGAACTTTATCCAGTATTCTTTATAGAGCTTGTCTGTTTTCGCCCGCGGGCCCTCCCCCCGCTCCCCTCCGTTACTTTACAGCGGTAGATGCTCCTTTAAAATTCTCTACCTAACTACATAAAATCTTCCAATCTCTGATCTAACTAAGTTGTAAGGATCACAGCTAACAGTAGAGCTTTCTCTGTGAAGAAATAGAATAATTTCGCTGAGCTGTTTGGACACAGGCAGAGCGCACGTCCTCCTGCTATGAGACACTGAGAGACACTGATAATGAACAGGAAGGGCTGTTCTATGTAAAACGAGGTCATGTGATTTTTCCAGCCAATTGCAACCATTTCACATTCCAGTCATGAGGTCGCCCCACACATCTTTACCCTGCTTCATTCTGTAAGCTGATTTGCTGGCCGCCAAAATGACAGGAAGCGCGAAAATGGCGCGATCTTAATAGATGATGCACAGAATTTAACCTAAATTATCGCATGATCTAAAAATTTCGATCAACATAAAAACTGTGCCGATTTCAACTTTGTCGATAATAATCGCTCAACACTAGTCACCACAGCAGAAAAACAACGCTTAATTAACCCCTGGATGTAAATTGCACCAAACAATTGAGCAACCACAAACTACGAGCTTTGTAGCGTGTTACAATGCCGTGTTTTCTACGCTACACAACAAAGAAAAAATTGTAATTAACCTTCGCTTGTGAATTAGGCTACAAAGGAAAAATGTATTTTTTGGCGGTGAAAAAGACGGTTTCTTTTAGTCACCCAAACAGCAGAACAATGCTTAATTAACCCCTGGATGTAAATTACGCAAAAGAATTGAGCAGCCAAAAATGAAGTGGTATTTGTATTGTAAAAAAAGCTGTTTCTTTAAAAGATTACAACAGGAACGGGCTTAGATCCCCTTGGATATTCAATGTGCTGTGAGCAGATAGCATTAAAATGTATATGCAGCTGCAGTGGACGCACACTGGACTTCAAATCCAATACCCACAAAAACAGAAATAGAACGTTAAGAGAAGCAGTCTGAGACGCTGAGCTCCCCCCAAAAAACGCTGTTGAAAATCGTTTTCAGTAAAAGCATTACAAGATTCCCCCAATCGTACAGTGAGAGCGGTATGGTCCAGCGTGCGCCCGGACTTTATAGTGAGGGGAGTCACAGAAACCCGCGGTCCTGATTGGCTTATTCTGCCCCATGTCATGCAGGCATGCCCTTTTTTCCCGGTGCTTTGCCCCATGTAATCGCAGCCATTTTATCAATCAAAACACACTTCGTTCACCCGAAGTCCCCCCCAAAATTCGACTTTGTTCAGAACGAAATTTTTTCCCGAATTCAAAAGAATTCCCCGTTAAAAATAATTGCCCATCTCTAGAGACTACAGTGCAAATTTAAGAAATAAAAAATGTTTGTATTTTGAAGTACTGAAATATGAAGAAAACCCCTTTAAAAATTTTGGGATTCCCGAATCGTTTCCCCAAAAAGTACAGAAAAAAATTCATTTAAATTAGGGAAACAGAGGGAACAAACAATATTTGGAAAAATCTTTTTTTTGTGTTCCCTCAATTTGAAAGCTATTCTTTTTAGCGAGACAGCCCCCTTTAATATTCAGCCCTTTGCTGGTAATGAGTAGAAGCACCTTTTTGAGCTAGTACAGCCCTGAGTTTTTGGGAAAGTACAACAGGTTTTTCACCTGAATTGGGGTCCTTGCCTTTTTCATAGCAGATCCTCTCCAGTTCCCTCAGGTTGGATGGTGAACGTTGGTGAACGGCTATTTTCAAGTCTCTCCAGAGATGCTCAATTGGGTTTAGGTCAGGGCTATGGCTGGGCCAGTCAAAAATGGTCACAGAGTTGTTCTGAAGCCACTGCTTTGTTATTTTCGCTGTGTTCTTAGGGTCATTGTCTTGTTGGAAGATGAAGCTGTGGCCATTCTGAGGTCCAGAGCACTCTGGAAGAAGTTTTCATCCAGGATATCTCTGTACTCGGCTGCATTCATCTTTCCTTCAATTGCAACCAGTCGTCCTGCCCCTGCAGCTGAAAAACACCCCCATAACATGATGTTGCCACCTCCATGTTTCGCTGTCGGGATTGTATTGGGCAGGTGATGAGCAGTGCCTGGTTTTCTCCACCCATACCGCTTACAATTAACACCAAAAAGTTCAATCTTCATCTCATCAGACCAGAGAATCTTATGGATTTCATTGGCTGTTTTTATTTGCATAATAATAGAACTGTTATGTTCTGCTTAGATAATAGGTTTCAAAGTTTTTAAGTTTTTAACATTTCACAGAATTTTTTTCCTTTCTTTTTTAAGCAGTCCAACACAATGGGCGACATGTATGAACGGGCTTTTCGCCCGTTTTCTGTCGTATACTGCGCCTCCCGGCCCGAATCCCGCTGTCGGACGCAGGGATGCGGTGTTAGGCGCAGCGTTCGCCACTTTCAGCTGCGCCCCGCATGAAGGGGTGGGCAATGGGCGCGGTGTAGACGTTCCGGGGCGGGACGCGGCGCGCTCGAAAACCCCGAGGCATGTACGATGGCGGCTCGCCAAAGCGCGGCGCAATGCAGCGCTCGGCAGCTCCGAAAGGCAGACCTAGTTTATTTTGGTCTAAATGCTCCGGCGGCAGGGAAGTAAAGCAAGATCGGAACTTGCGAGGAAGCAGATAGAAGACTACATGGCCGAAATCAAATTATAAGACTACAGAAGTTGTCCCGATGTGTATATAAAATTAATTATAATATGGGGGTAACGAAAAAAAAATATTAATTTAATAAAATCATGTTTTTTCTTTATTTTCGTTATCCAAGGATCAATAGTATGGGTGCAACGAAAATAAAGAAATAAACATGATTTTATTTATGTAATATTTATTTTTCTTTTCCCCCATATTATTATTATTTTTATATACACATCGGGACAAATTCTGTAGTTTTATATTTTGATTTCGGCCATGTACAGTTTTATTTCAGATTGCATTAGAAAACCCATAGGAGCGTCGCTCGCTCTCCCATTGGTCCACATAACCGCGCCTCTTTTAACTTAGCCAATCACAGAGCTCGCTCGGAATTTCTTTCCCCCATAGAACTCTTTGAGAAAGTAGCTCGCGCTCCGATTGGCTAAGCTGGACGAGCCCCCTCCGCTTCAACCAATCAGCTCGTTTCTGCCTTTTTACTGTATTTTGAACTGTCCCGCCTTTGAATATGATTGGTCAATATTTTTCCATAGGATATAATAGGCCACTGTCGCTCCTATTCTGATTGGCTGGTTTATGCGGACCAATCAGAAGCGCTTAAACAATTTGAATTACTGTATTTCCCGGTGATTCTCTCTATTGCAATTCCCTATGTAGCGCCGGTCTCGGCGACAAACGCGTTGTTCGAGATTTAACTGATTTATTTTTAGAGAAGATTTCAGCGCTTTATCTGATAATGTTTTACACTTAACAAAAATTATTTTTTTATTAATAATTCATGCCGCACTGCGCTGAGTCACGAGATTTAAGTGCGCAGCTCTATCAATAGACTACACTGGGAGTAGTAGCTCGCGCTCTGATTGGCTGGGATAGCCAAGCCACCGCTAGCTCAACCAATCAGCTCTTTTCTGCATTTTTACTGTATTTTGAACTGTCTCGCCTTTGATTTTGATTGGTCAAAACTTCTCCATAGGTTTTAATGGGTCTCTGTCGCTCCTATTCTGATTGGTCGAGCTAGCCAAGCCCCCGCTAGCTCAGCCAATCAGCTCTTTTCTGCATTTTTACTGTATTTTGAACTGTCCCACCTTTGATTCTGATTGGTCAATAGTCCTCCATAGGTTTTAATGGTTCACTGTCGCTCCTATTCTGATTGGCCGGTTTATGCCGACCAATGAGAATAGCTTTCTGATTTTGAATTACTGTATTTCCCGGCAATTTCCAATATCCTAATTCTTGAATTAGGATATTGGAAAGTGATTTTGTTTAATGTATTTTTTATTTTTTAGGTTTGAGCTCTTTTTCTGAGAATGTTGAACGCCTTTATAAAGGCGATTTTTGACTACGCACCGGCATGTGGAATGATTTCTCACTGTTTTCCAGCCTGTCTCGCATCGGAACAGATTTTCGGCGCAGTCCCGCACAGCGCCCATGTCCCCGCACAGCGCCCATGTTCCCGCACCGCCCATGTCCCCGCACTGCGCCCCACACACTGGCGAGGGGCGGTGAAATTTTCCCCGCATGTATGAGCGCACCTCCTCGGATGGCGAATCATAGGCGCAGCGCCGCACTGCGCCTCAGTCCCGCACTGCGCCCCCCAACCTGGCGAGGTGCGGCGGACTTTTGCCCGCATGTATGACCGCAGTACCTCCGGCGGCGAATCATATGCGCAGCGCCGCACTGCGCCTAAGTCCCGCACTGCGCCTCAAACACTGGTGAGGACTTCACATGGAATGTATGATCGCGCCCCGGCCCCGAAATAAATCAGGCGCAGATTTCGCCGGGAAACCGGCGAGATTCATACATGTCACCCAATATTGCCATTTTTCACAGTTATGTCAACTCTGACTATACCATTCAAAAATAAATAACCTTATGTAACAGGGCAGTGACTCTCAGCCATGTAATAATCCTAAACAAACTGGATGATGAGATTGCACACTTACACTTCTGTTGGATACACGCACACAAAATAATTGTTACAATTTGAGCAATAATAAGTCTTTGTAGAGAGTATTTTTTCTGCTGTGACATCAAAGGAATTGCACAGAATCATTTGGGATATGGAGAAAAAAATCTGCAGAAAAAGATTAATACATAAAACTTTGAATTTTATTTAATATTATTTAAAATACAGATAAACACTGACAATTCAAAAGCCCATAGTCATGGTACTTATAAATCAATTAAAATGACTGTAAAGCAGGTCATATACATTAGATAAATGTTGGCCATACCTGCCAACTATCTAATGTGTATGATGACCTACCGACTCTCCTCCGACAGATAATGGCATGGAAGATAAACAGCTGTTGGATTTAAGCTGCCCAATCCTTTTGTTTTACGGGATAAAAGCCACTGATAGGGGTGTTTGTTAGTGACTTTCTTCCCTCTTCCCATGCAGAATGCATACACACTCAGCCAAGCTGAGATAGCTGTTTGATCTATAGCTATGTAATAGGTACGGCCAGCTAAATTCATAGAAAAGGGAACTGAACATATTTTATTTGATAAGGTTTGATCATAATGGGGTAATAGCTATTTTACAATCTGACCTGCGTTTGTGTCAGTGGATGATCAAGCACATAAATAATTCACATTGTCATGATTAACATTGTTGATGTGAATCTCTCGAAACATATTTAAGACATTAATTTGCTGATCAAAATGTATTGGATTAAGCTTTATTCTTAATGACAAAACATATCCAGGTGTAGAAAAGAAAAATGATTGGAATATTAACTAGTTGTTTAATTACTCAAAATATATCCAAGAGTATTAATAGTTTATGGTACAGTAGTGAGAATTGCATTAACAAATAGTTTAAGTACTAAGATTTCAAGGACTGGAAATGCAACACCAGTCTTAAACAGATGACTTTGTAGGCATGTAGAGGTGCATGCTGATGCCACACATGCTAAATGCTTAACTAATTGAAGCTAAGCTCATGTCTAGGCATTATGACACTATATGATGATCCCCCGTTCCTACAATTATCTTTCTTCACTAAATAATATACACTTTAAATGTACTTTTAATGTATATTTAACATATTTGTATTCAATGTCAGCAATGTGGAAGAAGGTCACCATGTGTGGCTGTGGGTTATAGATCTTCACAAAAGGAAGAATGACAGCTGTTGGCATTGAGCTGAATACACTCATGTCGTGTTAAACAACTTGTGATTTTTTTCCATGGGTGTGTGAAACTTAACACTTATCCTACACTCAGTGTAAGCGATGGTAATTACACAAATACACTTGTTTGTCATAGGTCACAAAATTAAAATGTTAGCAAATGAAACAAAGTATGTAAAAACAGAAGGTAGTCTATTGGTTCTTGTCTTATTTCTGAATTGCCATCTTGTGAACTAGCAAGATAATACAAAAGTCAATGCATAAAATGTATACAGGTTTTTCTATAACAGCAGTTGTGGTATATCACTATTGGCATATAGAAAAAGGCGAATGCTTGAACCATGCTACAGTTCTCTGTACAGCACAGGTTTGAGGGCAGAGCTGTACATAGAATATGGTGTGGAGGAAATTGATTCCCTGTGCTAGGGTTCTTTAGAAGTTTAAGTAGTCAAAGCTCCCCAATCAGTCAGATATAGCATGTCTAACATGCAGTCAAAAGGAGGAAAATATCTGCTATTTTCATAGCTACAAACATCCCATACTTATCCACCTACCTGGAAACTTGTATGCAAAAAGTGAGTGGTGTATACAAATCTCACTTCAAAAACTGGCATTTTCAGGTGGATCAGGGGTGTTTCCAAGAGGTTCAAGGGCATCCCCAGGGGTGGAGCTAAAATCACTGAGAATCAGGAGAGAAATTATTGGCAAGTATAAGATATCCCTTTAAAATTGTATCAAGACCTGCTATTTAAGGACCCCTCCAATCAAACTGCAAATGCCTTCGTACTACTATTTATGCTGGTAACAATCTGGCTTGTTACCTGATCTTCCTCTTAGATGAATGCCAACTGCTTTGACCATAGCCTGTCTAACTCTGAGTTCTATCTTCTGCCCTGCTACTTCATCTCAGATGTCAAACCACCCAAAAGTCAGGTGCTGTAAGGAAGACTACTTGGGGGTAGCAACCTAAGATTCTCTGTGGGAATTCTATACCTCCTTGTAGGAGTTGAGTGAAAAATCACAGAATTCCTTTGTATTTGCTTGTTCTCCTTCAGGAAGCTGACCATAAAAATTAAACCCCTTCTTGATATCAGCCTCTAGAATAAAAAGCATAATTTCAAAACTTGAATTCTTATTTTGGTCAATGTGAAAATTTTACATAGTGATGTTCAGTTGCTAGAACTAGAGAAATAAGAGCTGTGCCATAGAAACACAATACCTAATAAATATATTGGTACCTAATAAATCACAAACACATGGAAACAATACGGAGTTGGTGCATTGATTGATTGTATATTCCACATTTAATAGTGACAAAATATCTTTTTTTTGCAATGTGAATGCAAAATCTTCATCTGAAAAATCAGTGTTGTTTAAACAGTGGTGTGTATTTCCCACTAAATTCAATAGGACATACTGTAGGTTTGACTCAAATTTCACATGGAATTTGACATAAAATCTACCTTGGAATCTGTTTTTTTTGCAATATGAACATATCAATATCACACATAGCAATTTTGAAAAAACGCTGCTTCTTAGTGGCATTTTTTCTGGTTTTTGTTTTACAGTATGTTTTCTATGAAAAATACTTTGACCATTTGGCTAATGTTTGCTTAAGGTCAATAATAAAAAAATAAAAGAAGCTGCAAATAATGCTTTTTTTTAATTTGTGCCTTTTTTTTTTTTTTTTAATTTTTTATGTATTTTGGTCCCTATCATTGTTATCAAAATGTAGCAGACTCTAGATACAGTATAACTTCTTTTTATCTGCCGATAAAAAGTGCATGTTAAAAATGTATGTACAAAAAAGCCACCTAAAAATGCTTGTAAAAAGGCACATGAAAATCATAATTATTTTTTACAGAGCAAAGAAAAAAACACGCCCCAAAAATATGTGAAGGAAACCTAAAGTTAAAACACCTTTAGGATTCCTTCACATAGTTTTTTGGTGTGTTTATTACATGAATGTTCAGGACTTGAATGGAATCCTGAATGTAAATTAAGTTAGTTCATTTGTTTAATTGCACCAGTGGTTTACCAAATAAAATTTTAAGTGTTTTTAAGATTCTTTGTATGGTACATTTATGTTCACATGACACTTGGTGCAATGTGCTACACATTTATGACTATGAAGCTATGTAGATAGCACTTGGAACTGTCCAGTTATGACATGAAGATTTTGAAGATGCCTAAGCATTGCCTGTACCATCCTCAGTGAGTGTCAGCCTTAGGGTGCGTTCACACGGCAATGAGAAAATACCGGTCGGATTATCCGACCGGTATTTTTACGGGTTTTTTTTGCACAAAAGGGGGGAGACTTTTGTCCGGTTTGCGAATTCAGATGTCCCCCTTCACATTGAACTGTTCATGTTCCACCCAAAAACTGGGCGGAAGAATGAAAATTGTCTACGTTTTTTGTTACGTTAATTTTCGAAACCAAAAAACATCTGTAAATCCGACTGAAGTGATTTTGGGATCTGAAAAAGAATGTTGAGCAATGCTGGAGAATAAGGAGAGGGGGCCATAATGGGGAATGGGAGGGAAAATAGAACCATGGATAAGAGCTCAGTGATTTTGGTGTCTGAAAAGAAAAAAGGAGCTATCCTGGGGACTGAGGAAAGAAAGCCATGGGGAATGAGAAGGAAAATGGAGCCATGCGGGAGACTGAGAAGAGGGAAGGGATTCTGGGGTCTAAAAAAAAGTAGGTCTATGTTGGGAACTAAGAAGAGAGAATTCATTTTGGGGTCTAAAGAAGAAATTGGAACCATGATGGAGACTGAGAGGGGTCTGAGGATACTGTACTTTTATGTTCTTGAGTCTGTTGCTCTCTATGGAAAATGTCAGATTATAGTTGATGACACGATTTAGGGGTGTTTAATCAGCTTGTGTGTGTGTGTATGTATGTATGTATTGTACATATTTGTTGACAGAATCAAACTATTCATCAGAGGCATGCCTTTTATGAGAGACATGTCTTTTCATCATTACAAAAAGACACATACAGATCTGATTAATTTTCACCTAAGGTTTTGATAAAGCCAGGGGCTTAGGTATAGTGGGAGCAGAGGTTATAATTCCACTGGGCTCCGAGGGTGCCCCAAAGCCCTTCTTTAACATAGGAAAACATTAGTATTATAAATGGCACATACCAAGTTTCAGGCTTTGTTACAAATTTTGTATTGAGGTCTAAAAGCTTTAAGTCATGCCTCTGAGTATACTTTTTATTTGAGATACAGTGCATATATAGGTACTTCTTTCTAATTATGTAAAGTAACCTACTTACCAACACCAAATCCATATACGTCTGGTGCATCTTTGTTGCATGTTGCATTCATATGCCGTATACAGTTAGGTCCAGAAATATTAGGACCAGGGCCGGACCAAGGCATGTTGGTGCCCTAGGCAAGTTGGTTGGTAATTACCAGTGTTGGTAATGTAGATGTCTGACAGGTGCCTTTCAATTACTATTGCTTGGGCTTGGTGTCTGCAAATGGTGTTTTTTGTCACCTAAGGCTGACCTTAAACCCCTGTCACTATTTCCCCAGTACCCAACGTAACAGGGGTGCTGGGAAGAGCCAGGTTACCATCAGAAGCGGACCCTCTAATGTGATGGTCTACTTCTGGGGAGGCGGTGGGCTGGTATGTTTAGGATGGGATGGGGCCAGTATCCATGGACCTTCCCATTCTGATAGTATCAGTTGTCGGTTTTTTCTCGACTGGTTACAGGGGGATCCCACATTGTTTTTTTTATCCATCTATTTATTGAAAAATCTAGTAAAACTGACAGCTGCAGCCTGATACTATCAGAACGGGATGGTGCCTGTGTACTGGTCCCTTCCTATCCTAAAATTACTAGATCACAGCTGCCCCAGAAGTGAACCATCACATTAAAGGGTCCACTTCTTCTGATGGTAACCAGGCTCTTCCTAGTACCCTTTGTGCGTTGGGTACTGGAGTAATAGTGAAAGATGGTTAGTGTAAGCCTTTAAAATAAACACTTTCCCACATCTGCCTTTGTTGACCATTTTATTAAGGAAATAGATCCAATGCTGGTCCAATGTAGTGCACCGAATGCAGCATAGTCCAAAACAGAAACCTGGAAAAAAAAAAGAAATCCTACAGAAACCCTGGGTTATGGGGCATTACCCAGATTTCAAGGATACTGGAAGCCTATCCAGCACCCAGGAAAGCTTGGTGACATTCCCCACAGCAGGCAATGCTAGGTGTCTGCTGTAGGGGATGGGGTGTTGTCCAGGTTTCCTCGATGCTGGACAGTGTCTCCCCATACCATCTTTCCTTTTTATCCCACTACCCTAAACACTCCTCTCCCCTACCCCCACTGTAACCAAGTTCCCCCAGTCTAAACAACCCCTAAAACCACTTCTTCTTTCCTACTAGAACCCACCTCGTGCACTATAGCCCAGCTCTCCCTCATCCACTATAACCCACCTCTCCCTCTCCCACTATAACCCACCTGTCTGTCTCCACTATGACTCACCTCTCCCACTATAACCCACCTCTCCCTCTCCTGCTATAATCCACATCTCCCACTATAACCCACCTCTCTCTCCCACTGTAACCCACCTCTCCCTTTCCCACTATAATCCACCTCTCCCAATATAACTCGACTCTCCCACTACAACCCACCTCTCCCTCTCCTACTCCCACTCTAACACACCTCTCCCAATCCTGACAGAGTTTTCATAATTTAGACCATGTACTCTATCACAATGGATTTGAAATAAAGTTGTCACTATGTAACTGAAGTGTAGACTCAAAACGTTAATTCAAGGGATTTAGCAAAAATTTATTTTTCTTACAGGCTCAAAATGAATTGTTAACCCACGATAATGCAGCTTTTAAGTGTCATTGGCTGATATCACCATTCGGAAGTGATTTGAACAGTGATGTCAACCAATGGCACATGAGTGCTGCAGCCAATCAGTGGCTGCAGCTTTGATGCCCTGTTCAACAGAAGACTGGAAGATAACAGAAGCTTGTCAAAGGGTGAGGACACCGCAGCACTGAATCCCAGGTAAGAGGACAGGTGAGTATAAGTTTACTTTATTTTTAAAAAGCAGCAGTTTGGTATTTAAAAAATAAAGAAAAAGTAGACAATTTCTTAAATCCGAAGGCAAGGCAATAATAAATGATAACTGACCAAAACTGTAGTTGAAGCTTCCCCTCATCTGTCCTTGACACCAAGACCCCTTTGACCTTATCTCCTGAAACTAACCCTAAAGCTGTTCCTAAGTTATAATTAACCCTGACATACAAATGGGATTTAGGACACAGAGACTCCTTAGGTAGAGCAGGAAACTATACAAACACAAAATCTGAGATTCCTAAGGTTTACAATAACTAGAAATGTTAAATTCAATACAAAAACTAAACAGATTGCTAAACAAAATCTCAAGACAAAACAATCTCTTAGTGCAAACACTATACTAGAATTTCACAGGACTAGACAGGATACATTAAAGATACTGAAAGCTGAACAAAAGACAAAGCACAGGACACAAACGAACAGAGCTCTGCTATCAACAACCCCTTAATGTGCCAAGACAGATACTTACTGTATGTACTGTAGAGAGATGAGCACTTCCATTCCATGAGCCAATTCCATTCAACGAGCAAAGGCTGTGCAACATGGTCAACTGATATGCAAAGAATAAGAACAGTTACAGTGCAATCTCTTCAAATGGATAGACAGAATTTAGAAGACAGGCATAGCATGAAAAATCCATGCTCCTCAACTGATCGTAACAATTGTTGGTTTTGCACTTGGTAGCTGCTCCTAGGAACTCTCAATATGACACAATTTGTCCAGGATTCTAATGTTTTATACTAGGAAATCTGTCTTCTTACATTGGAAACCCTCCCAAAAAAACTGCACATCTCTCATTGGGTGTGATTATTTAGTGCAGAATTACCCAGGCTTATACTATGTAAGGAACTCCAGACCAGTTTTTGAACATTTGAGACCCATGGTTTAATGTTCAAAATACCTTAGCATCACTATAAAACTAAGAATTTTAAGGTGTTAATGGAGTGTGATTCTGCAAAGGGGGAGAGAGGGGGGGGGCTTTGGAATAAAAACTAGGACAATAATAGCATAAGAAAGCAGAGGTCCTTGATCTACTTCTCATACCACTTCAGCTGATGCTGTGACTGCAGATACTAGTAGTAGAATGAATTCTGAAGCATATCAAGTTATCTAGCAATAAAGTGTAGCATGTAGCAATCAACCTTCATCGATCTATCTTGTGGCATTTTGCTGCTGTATACCAGACTTTTTGCCAGATATATTTAGAAAAGAGGCCAAGATGGACTAAAAAGTCATCATGTAAATCTAGAGATTTAGGCCATGTTCACACGGCTTATTTCGCAACGGAAATACGTGTCGTCGTTCAGACGACACTTATTTCCGTTCCAGATTGCGGATTGCGGCCGCAATCCGGCCGCACAAACAATATGCATGTCAATTATTTCCGGACGGATTCACCAACTATAATGAATGGGGATGGTGAATCCGTCGGGAAGTCAGTTCTAAATACGTGCCACACTTAGTGGCACTTATTTGAAATTGATTTGCACCTTATTTCAGAACGTATTTATGATCGGCAATCCAACGTAAATACGTTCTGAAATAAGCCGTGTGAACATTGCCAAAGAGTTAGCTATAGCCAAGTGAGAGATGATTGTCCCTGAACTGTTGATGGCTGCTTGGGCAAAAACAGAGTTGTTTGTCAAAAGTGCATCAGAACCACCAGCCACAAGTGTTGTAACCCTCAAACTCGATGTACCTCTGGCAAGTAAAATGTTCATGAGTTCAGTATTGCAATAGACTGTGTGTGCACACATTTCTTACTGTGCTTTCTCCTCCAGTGGGACAAACACCAAGTTACTTGAGGAGCTCTATTGCTAGATCTGAAGCCAATATGTGAGTAACACATGATTTCTTTGCTTGGTGCATGCCAGGGTTACTCAATGTGCCCCTGGTAAAGTGCGGACTGTTTAAATAGACCTCAGCCGAGCATGTTTTTGTATTTTTGCTGGAAGACTGTTTTTTTTTTTTTTCAATAAACTCAGGAATTTCCCCCCAATCATATCACTGTCTCTGTCTGTTAAGGCCCAGGGAACCTACCTGATGCTAGGGCTAATCCTCCACACAATATATAGCGCAAACTCCTGCCCTATATATACATTTGTACATATGCCATGCCTCCATGCATACTTCTGCCCTATATATACATTTGCTTATACAACATACCTCCATGTATATCTATCTAATGCCCACTGCCATACTGCTATATGGTGTACTTTGCCTCTATCTATTCTTATATACCATCTTTCTCTACTTTTGAAAGTGGCCTCAAGGGAGATTTCAAGTTGCGGCACACTATGTGCACCACCCCAAAAACTTTTTGTAAACCACGCACCCTTTTTACAGGACATGCCCTTTCAATACAAAGCCATTCCCCCTTTAAGCAGCTGTTTTATGACTTGGGAGGAAAATAGCACAGGGAAGGAGGGTGTGACGCAGCATTCACACCTCAGAAAACTCAGAGAGGCCATGTGTGGGTCCGCTGCTAGACTATATAACATACCTTAGCTTTCATCATCTTCCTTAATACGAGGGTATTTGTGGGAGGTCATACACCCCATAACCCTTTTATATATGTCCTTCTCATGCATACTAGCGTCTGGACAAACACTACCTTTGGTGCATACATTCTAGCATATCCAGTGGTAATATATAGTACATAATTGTATTTGTATAATTATTATACTTTTGTTATAGCTTTCCCTGAAGAACCGTGATAGACATATGAGGAAAACATCGATATGGGCCATTTTGGAATGGACAATTTTGCTATATCAATTTTTTGTATATCACCTGAGCTTTATAGGGATAGCCTCCCCAGGGTGCGGGCACCCTTTTCGGGCGCAGGACTTAACAGAGTATATATACTAATATACCAATTCCAATTTTGTGAATATACAATAGTGGCAACTCTACTCTGTGGATACTAAGTATTCTGGATTAAAATCTAGAATAATATCTGGACAATCCTTGTTACCGGCTGTACCTGATCTTTTCAAGTCACATGAGTAAATAGCCGTACCTATGGTTTGTTGCCTATTGCTCTATACTACTATGAACATACTATTTTTTCTCCCGAGTATGTATACCATTATAACATTGGTAAATAAGTTGTTTATTCATTTAGTTTATATTTATCTAGTAAAAGTTAAGTTTTAGTTTTCTTTTTTTAGTTATATATTTTTTTTTATTAATAAGACTAAGGCATTTTTCCAGTGATTTCTTTAAAGCATGCCTCCCAACCGTCCCAGATTCTGTGGGACAATCCCGGATTTCATGAGGTTTCGGGCAGGCGGAGGTATATCCTGGGAATCCAGGGCTTTGAAACCTATGAATGCGGGGAAGCATCATACAACACTCTCCTGATGTCACCAGTTGCAAGCGGCTCGCCCTGCCCCTGCAAGCTAGACAATATAGTCTATATGTTTTCTCTGTCTTTTCTCTAAACTAGATAAAACTATCTTTGCTAATCTTTATGGGTATTGCAGTCCACCCAATCTTTTTATTATTTTTGTTGCCGGCTTTGATTCTGTTCCAGCTCTACAATGTTTTTCCTGTGCACTGGTGCCCAAAACTGTATACAATATTCCATGTGTGGTTTGACCAGTGACTTGTATAATGGGAGAATGATGTTCATCATGTGTATTTATGCTCCTTTTAATTCACCATGCTATTTACCTTGGCAGCTGCTGCCTAATACTGGCTACTACAATTAAGTTTACTGTCCACTAGGATTCCCAAGCCCTTCTTCATGTCACTTTTTTCCAGCGTTTTCCCATTTAAAAAATAATCATGGAATGGATGTTTCCTCCCCATGTGCATAACTTTGCATTTTTCTGTGTTAAACCTCACCTGTTACTTCTCTGCTCAGGTCTCCAATTTATCCAGATCCCTTTGTAATAAAACATTGTCCTCTATTGTGTTGATTACTTTACAGAGCTTAGTATCATCTGCAAAGATCGATATTCTACTGTGCAATCCATGTGTAAGGTCATTAATGACTATATTAAAGAGAATAGGGCAAAATACTGAACCCTGTGGTACCCCACTAGTAACAGAGATCCAGTCTGAGTATGTACTATTAATCACCACCCTTTGTTTTCTATCAATGAGCCAGTTACTTACCCATTTGCAACATTTCCCCCCAGTCCAAGCATTCTCAATTTACTTACCAACCTTTTTTGTGGCACAGTATCAAATGCATTAGAAAAATCTAGATATATAACTTCCAATGCCTCAAACTGATCCAGTCTACAACTATCCTCCTCACAGAAAATGATGCAATTAGTTTGACATGACCAATCTTTCATAAACCCATGCTGGAACAGCATTATACATTCATTATCAGTAAGATACTCAAGTATAGCATCTGTGAGAAAACCTCCAAACATTTTATTTACAACAGAGGTTAAACTTACCGGTCTATAGTTTCCAGGATCACTTTTTGACCCCTTTTTTAATATTGGCACTACATTTGCTATGTGCCAATCCTTTGGAAAATACTGTACAGTATATAAATATGAAGAATAAGGGCCTATTTATCACATGTCTTAATTCCCTTAGGACACAGGGGTGTATACCGTCTATTTGTCTATTTTAATCTTCTTAAGGCTGAGCTGCACTTCTTCCTGGTTTAGACAAGAAACATTTAAGGTGGAGTCTACCTCATCTCTCTGCTCATCAACAGGACTGTAATTTTACTTAGTAAATATTGTATAATACGTTTGCTTTCTCCTCATCGCCCTCTACAATACCTCCCTCACTACTTTTCAAAGAGCCAATATTTTTAGTTTGAATCTTTATACTATTTATGTTAGGGGTTAGTTTTACTCTCTTTGGCAGTACACCTTTTTGTCTCCAGTTTTGCTGTCTTTATCATTATTTTACATATTTTATTTTTTCTTTATAGCTTTTTACTGCTTCTTCACTGACCTCCTGTTTCAGTAGCTTTACATCTCTGTTAATGCCCAATGTTTTTTTACTGTCTCTAATCATTTTATTTCCATAAGGTATGAACCTCTCATAGTGGGTGATTAAGATGTTTTTAAAGATCTCCCATTTATTATTTGCTCTTTTAATTTTGAAGACCTTGTCTCGGTCAATAGTTTAGGGCTTCTAAGCAGATCAAAATGAGCCTTCCTGAAATTCAATGTTTTTTGCGGCTCCTCGACAAAATACATTATTGAAAAAAAAATTAGAATTATTATATTGTGGTCACTATTTCCTAGGTGCCCTCCAACTTGAACCCTTGTCAGGTCTATAAGTCAATATTAAGGGCTCCATGTATGAACGTTGGCGCTGACAGGCCTGTTCTAAATAGTTTTAAGGCAGTGTAGAAAGTATGAATCTGTTCTTCAGCAGTTCATACATACAGGCTTATTATAGTGCCAAAACGACAAGTGTGGCTCAGGCAGACCACCTTTAACTTGGTCTGGCTGTTCTAACTGTTACGTGCCAAAGTTCGGCATCAAAGAATCATAAATGTGTGTAATTCTATGAATGTGGTGCGACACGCCCCTAGAACACCCCTAAACTTTGGCACATTAAAATGGGTCTTTGGTGCATTACTTATCGTGCCAAAATTTGGAGTGCACCTGTTCATACATTCTTTTTGTTTCAAAGTACCCCAGAAAACTTGTGCAGCCCCGTTAAAATATGTTGCCCTAAGTCCAGTCCCTCTAGTCGGCTCCTGCACCAGTTTGGAAAGGTAATTATCTTTAGTTACAGACAAAAACCTGTTTCCTTTATGAGAGCCACAGGTTTCAGTTTCCCAGTTTATGTCTGGGTAGTTAAAGTTACCCATAATAACAACCTCATTCTCATTAGCCGCCTCATCTATTTGCCTGAGGAGTACTTCTTCCATGAGTTCTATTATATTTTGTGGCCTATAGTAGAATTTTATTATTGTTATTACCCCCATGTATATCTACCCATAATGACTCCACATGCTCATTTCCTGTATCTATAACTTCCCGTAGTGTTGGCTTCATACAGGATTTTACATAGAGACATACCCCATCCCCTTCTGGTGTTTATAATCTCTTCTAAATAAACTGTAGTCTTGTAAGTTAACAGCCAAGTTATAGGTCTCATCCAGCCATGTCTCCGTTATCCCCACTATGTAATATTTTGATTCAGCTATAAACAATTCTACTTCATTTATTTTGTTAGTGACACTCCTGGCATTGGTCAGCATGCAATATAGAGATTTTTCGGTTCTCATTCTTTTAACCCTGTCCTTTATAACTATTGCTACACTCCCTGTTTTATTATGAATTTCGAGCACTCTATCTTCAGTATCTTGCATGCTATATGTGTAGTTGCTCTCTCCCCAAGTCCCTAGTTTAAATACTTCTCCACATTTCTAGCCAGTTTGTCCCCCATACAGCTGCACCCTCCCAATTTAGGTGCAGCCCTTCCCTAGCATAGAGTCTGAAGCCAAGACAGAAGTCAGCCCAGTTCTCCAAAAACCCAAATCCCTCTTTCCTTCACTGATTTTTGAGCCACTTATTTCCCTCTTTAATCTCCCGCTGCCTCTCTGGTGTGACCCATGGTACAGGTAGTATTTCTGAAAACACTACCTTGGAGGTCCTAACCTTGAGCTTTTGGCCTAAGTCCCTGAAATCATTTTTACAGACTTTTCACCTACCTCTAAATTTATTATTGGTTCCAATATGCACCATAACAGCTGGATTCTCACTAGCCCCAGCCAGTAATCTGTCAATCTTATCCACGATATGTCGAATTTGGGCCCCAGGTAAACAACATACTGTTCGATGATCCCGTTTAGAGATGGGCGAATTTCTCAAAAATTCGGTTCGCCGACTTCACCGAATTTTCCGACAAAATTTGTTTCGGTCCGAATTACTACGGGACGAATTGCGTTAAAAAACAGCTATTTCCAGGCTGCACAGAGCCTGTAAGGTCCTGTAGAACGTTGTGCCATGCTTAAATATGCAGAGGGAGCTTGGTTTGGTCTTCATGCAATGCTGTGTTTTAGTATGACACGCACATGACTGCTGCCGCTATTAGAATCGCTTCCCTTTAAAATTCCCTAGGCACTTAAGAGGGCAAAACTGACCAAAATACTGAAGGGAGAATGCAGCCTGATAACGTCATGGCAGCGCCAGATGGAAAAAAAACAAGCTGAGGGCCCAGGTGGCAACATCAGTAGGCCACAGAGTGGCACAGTGACAGAGTGTAGAGGTGATGACAGCAGCCACAGCAGTATGAGGTCAGAGAGTGGCACAATGACATACTGGAGGTGGTAAAAAAATGAGTAGGCCACAGAGTGGCACAATGACAGAGTGTGGAGGTCACGGCAGGAGCAACAGCAGCAGCATGAGGGCAGACAGTGGCACAATGACATTCTGGAGGTCGCAAAAACAGGAGTAGGCCACAGAGTGGCACAATGATAGAGTGTGGAGGTGGCACAAACAAACATAGGCCACAGAGTGGCACAATGACACAGTGTGGAGGTCATGACAGGAGCAACAGCAGCAGCATGAGGTCAGACAGTGGCACAATGACATTCTGGAGGTCGCAAAAACAGTAGTAGGCAAAAGAGTGGCACAAAGACACAGTGTGGAGGGCACGGCAGCAGCCACAGCAGCAGCATGAGGTCAGACAGTGGCACAATGACACAGTGTGGAGGGCACGGCAGGAGCAACAGCAGCAGCATGAGGTCAGACAGTGGCACAATGACATTCTGGAGGTGGCAAAAACAGGAGAAGGCCACAGACTGGCACAATGACAGTGTGGAGGGCTCGGCAGCAGCCACAGCAGCAGCATGAGGTCAGACAGTGGCACAATGACAGAGTGTGGAGGGCACGGCTGGAGCAACAGCAGCAGCATGAGGTCAGACAGTGGCACAATGACATTCTGGAGGTGGCAAAAACAGGAGTAGGCCACAGAATGGCACAATCACAGAGTGTGGAGGGCACAGCAGGAGCAACAGCAGCAGCATGAGGTCAGAGAGTGGCACAATGACAGACTGTGGAGGGCACAGCAGGAGCAACAGCAGCAGCATGAGGTCAGTCAGTGGCACAATGACATTCTGGAGGTGGCAAAAACAGGAGTAGGCCACAGAATGGCACAATCACAGAGTGTGGAGGGCACAGCAGGAGCAACAGCAGCAGCATGAGGTCAGACAGTGACACAATGACATTCTGGAGGTGGCAAAAACAGGAGCAGGCCACAGAGTGGCACAATGACACAGTGTGGATGGCACGGCAGCAACCACAGCAGCAGCATGAGGTCAGACAGTGGCACAATGACATTCTGGAGGTGTCAAAAACAGGAGTAGGCCACAGAGTGGCATAATGACACAGTGTGGAGATGACATCATCAACAGCAGCAACATGAGGTCAGAGAGTGGCACAATGACAGTGTGGAAGTGGCACAAACAGAAGTAGGCCACAGAGTAGCACAATTACAGAGAGTGGAGGTGAAGGTAGGAGTAACAGCATGAGGTCAGAGAGTGGCACAATTGTGACAATGATGGTCACGCACACCATCAGGAATGAAGTTACATTGGGTGCTAGTGAGAAGGGCGGGTCTCGCCAGACTATAGTTTAGGTTATTGACTCACTGCACACCAATAGGGTATGATGCATATAAAGTGTATTTATTTACAAGAGGCGCAGATCATGCTCAAATTACACGGATGAACATACTCAACAAGTGCTTTACAAATATTTTACATAGATTATTTTAAATCTTGGCGAAACTGATGTCAGTAAACCGGACGTACGTCTGAGTGTTGAGAAGGATGCCGGCGTCTGCTGGACTTGCAGAGGGCCGGATAAAGCCCATTGCGCACGCGTGGGACAGCCCGCGCATGCGCGATCCTGCGGTATAGGCAGAAAGGGCAAAAACGTACTGCGCATGCGCCGGCTTTGGCTCGTGCGCACTGTGATTGTCAGCGCGCTGTAAGGTGATAGAATGAATAAGCGTAATATAAGGTAGTGAGATGAAAGGGGAATACTGATAGGGAATGAATTATAAAGTATGGAAAAAGGAGAAAGGAGGAAAATGAACATAAAAGAAGATAGTAAAAATAGACAGTGATCATAATACGTAAGAGGGATCGAAAAATGGAAGAAGATAGCTGATACATACATATAGTAAGTACATGCCCAAAGACCGGCCATAAAGTGGATGCCTTATTTGATCTAGAACTTAAACGGGACAAAGTTAAGATATTGTACATCATAAAACAATGTATAGTAATACTTGACAATGTGATTAAAGGAAGTGAATATCTCACAAAAGCATATCATCTACTAGTAGCGCATGTCAAACTCACGGTTGAGACCGTTAGGTTCTAAAGTCCTTAGAGTGTAAATCCAGTATCGCTCACGTTTGAGTAGAGTGGCGATACGATTGCCCCCACGGCGTGGGACCGGGACCTGTTCAATCACCTTAAATCGTAGCTGCGATGGGTGATGATTGAGTTTGAGAAAATGGGATGGGATTGACAGTAGGGTATCTTTACATCGGATTGTGGATTTATGTTTAGAGATGCGGTCTTTTATTGCCTGGGTGGTTTGCCCCACGTACGCTAGACCGCACGGGCATTTAATTAAGTAAACAACAAAGTTAGACCGAAATGTAAAAAATCCTCTAATACGATATTTCTGTCCTGTGTGGGGAGGGGTGAAAAATTCACCTTTGGTAACGGATGAGCACTGTGCACACCCTAGACAGGGGAACGTGCCATTTTTGGGAGTAGAGAGAGTAATTTGTCGGGTAGTCATGCGTGATGGACCAATGTCTGCCCTAACCAAATGGTCCCGTAGATTTCTGTCTCTCTTGAAGCACTGTAGTGGAGGGTTTTGGAATTCTTGTATCCGGGGATATGACCGTCTCAAAATAGACCAATGTCGTCGAATGATTTGGTGAACTTTGGCCATAAAGGGGTGATACTTCAAGACAAGGGGAATACGTTGTGAAGAGGATCTGTTGTCGGGCCTAATAGCTGTTGTATCTGTAGTCGGTGGGGATGATGAATTTTTGGTCAAAAGATGTTGGGGATAACTGCGTTGTAAAAACCGTGCTGTCATTTCTTGTAAGCGAGTGTCACGTACTTGTGGGTCTTGTACTATCCGGTGTATCCTTGTAAACTGTGATCGTGGTAATGATTTTTTGGTGTTCGGGGCATGATTGCTTTGGAAATGTAGGAGACTGTTACGGTCTGTGGGCTTTTTGTATAAATCAGATGACAGATTACCTTCAGAATCAGAGTTAATGGTGGTATCAAGGAAATTAATCTGTTGAGTGTTGTAAAGTATAGTGAACCGTAGGTCGGTGGAAAATATGGAAATTTATGAACCAAAAATGCAAAAAATGTCATCAATATATAACGAAGCCAGAGTTTGGCATATTGTGTGAAAAGAGGATTTGGGTAGATATGGTCACTTTCGAAGATGGCCATAAAGATGTTCGCGTAAGGGGGCGCGACATTGCTCCCCATGGCGGTCCCTTTAGATTGCAGATAGTATTGATCGCCAAAGAGAAAATAATTGTTGTGGAGAATAAGTGATAGCAGGTCCAGACACAACTGTTTTGCTTCAGGCGGAAAATGATGTGATTCCAAAAATTGGTCAACAGCAGTGAGACCCAAATTGTGGTCAATAGATGTGTATAGACTAGTCACGTCCCAAGTACCCAAAAAATGAGGTTTTGAAACAGGATAAAGACGATTTCACCTGTCTAAGAAGTTATTGGTGTCAAGAAGAAATGAGGGTGTTGTTCGTATTAGGGGTGTTTTCTCGAGTCGTATAGACAGGGGTGAAAGGACAGAGTTGGTAGAAGCTACTATGGGACGACTGGGCTGTTTAACTGGATCTTTGTGTATTTTGGGAAGTACGTAGAAGACTGGTATGATGAGATGATGGTTAATGAGAAACTCTGCTGTACGGGAATCAATGGTATTGGCATCCAAATGTCGTTGAATGGTTTCTTTGATGAGTGCACTAATAGTGCTTGTGGGGTCTCTATTGATAGGTTTGTATGTAGAGACATCTGAAAGTTGGCGTAGAATTTCATTACGATACATCTGTTTGTCCATAATGACGATAGCACCGCCTTTGTCGGCTGGCTTGATAATATCGTCAAGGTCACACAGATATTTTAAAGCCTGTCGTTCTGTCTGGGAGAGATTTGAACGGATTTTAATGTCTCCTTGGTTGATATGTGTAGTCAAAGATGATAAGTCACGTTGTACGAGATCAATAAATGTCTCCACAGGATGATAGCGTGTAGGAGGGTTGAAAGTGGACTTAAGTCTGAGGTTAAGTTTAGAAATGGAGAAAAGAGGAGTATGTGCCTGTGATGTGGGATCTGAATCAATATTGGGTCTATCATCAAAGTGGACCTTGAGTCGAATGGACCGGTAGAAGCGTTGGAGATCTCCATGTAGTGTAAAGGAGTCAATAACCTAAACTATAGTCTGGCGAGACCCACCCTTCTCACTAGAACCCACTTCATTCCTAATGGTGTGCGTGACCATCATTGTCACAGTTTAAGCTTATTTTTGGCCTTTGCAGCCTCTATTTGCACTTATCCCCCTGATGACGTCCGAAGTGTTTGCCTATACCAGTACCGAGGCTGACAGGATTATTGCTAACTCAACTGTCTCTAGAGACTTTTTGCATATCCCCCCATCAGAACTTAGGACAAGGGATTACGAGAAAGAGTTAAGAAAACGTACAGCCTACGAGCTACATGCCGCCACACTCACTGAATACCATAAAGTACAACGTATCCCTAGAGGCCTCCGTTGCCATCTAAGACCCACGATATTTTCGGAAGATTCTGATTACTGTAATAAATTTAAGAACATACTTAACAAGTGCTCTTTTGATCTTATCTTGTTAACAATTGAAACACTCCAAATTAAACTCGAAGAATCATCTAAGAAGATCGAGAGCATTGAAGTACAACTCAGCTCATCAGTTCCATTGGAAGAGTGGACATCTCTGAAGGATAAAGTCCAGAAAACCATCTCTGAATTTAGAACCAACAACGAGCAAAAGAAGCGGACCAAATTTATCCGCGATACTGAGGACTATCTGAACGATAGTGTTTATAGATGGCAAGATCATACTCCACGCTCTCCGTTAAATCGCGATAATAAATACATTACATCCTCAGGCTCCGACAGCGACGGCTCCTTTGCTGCCAACCGACAGGTTTTTTTAGGGAGAGGACGTGGAGGACGACGACAAAAACGGACTTACCGTACCGACCAGTACGCAGGGGGAGGAGGACTGCCACCTCGTGTACTAACAAGGTCACAGGTGAGTTAGCATTGATATATAACATTTCATCCCGTAATTTGAATTCTTCTGAAATGTCCCTTCTTAGTAAAGGCTTGTCATTTTGCCGTGCATCCACATTCGACTCCTTTACACTACATGAAGATCTCCAACGCTTCTACCGGTCCATCGACTCAAGGTCCACTTTGATGATAGACCTGATATGGATTTAGATCCCACATCACAGGTACATACTCCTCTTTTCTCCATTTCTAAACTTAACCTCAGACTTAAGTCCACTTTCAACCCTCCTACACGCTATCATCCTGTGGAGACATTTATTGATCTCGTACAACGCGACTTATCATCTTTGACTACACACATCAACCAAGGAGACATTAAAATCCGTTCCAATCTCTCCCAGACAGAACGACAGGCTTTAAAATATCTGTGTGACCTTGACGATATCATTATCAAGCCAGCCGACAAAGGCGGTGCTATCGTCATTATGGACAAACAGATGTATCGTAATGAAATTCTACGCCAACTTTCAGATGTCTCTACATACAAACCTATCAATAGAGACCCCACAAGCACTATTAGTGCACTCATCAAAGAAACCATTCAACGACATTTGGATGCCAATATTATTGATTCCCGTACAGCAGAGTTTCTCATTAACCACCATCCCCTCATACCAGTCTTCTACGTACTTCCCAAAATACACAAAGATCCAGTGAAACCACCTGGCCGTCCCATAGTAGCTTATACCGACTCTGTCCTTTCACCCCTGTCTATACTACTCGAGAAAATTCTAACACCCCTAATACGTACAACACCCTCATTTCTTCTTGACACCAATAACTTCTTAGACAGGATAAAGACAGTTTCACCTGTTCCAAAACCTCATTTTTTGGTTACGTGGGACGTGTCTAGCTTATACACATCTATCGACCACAATTTGGGTCTCACTGCTGTTGACCAATTTTTGGAATCACATCACTGTCAGCCTGAAGCAAAACAGTTCTGTCTGGACTTGCTATCACTCATTCTCCACAACAATTATTTTCTCTTTGGCGATCAATACTATCTGCAATGTAAAGGGGCCGCTATCAGGAGCAATGTCGCGCCCCCCTACGCGAACATCTTTATGGCCATCTTCGAAAAGGACCATATCTACCCAAATCCCCTTTTCACACAATATGCCAAACTCTGGCTTCGTTATATATTGATGACATTTTTTGCATTTGGCTTGGTTCAGAAACAACCCTCCTCGAGGTCCATACCTACATAAATTCCATTTTCCCCGACCTACGGTTCACTATACATTATAACGCCCAGCAGATTAACTTCCTGGATACTACCATTAATTCTGATTCTGAAGGCAACTTGTCGTCCGATTTGTACAAAAAGCCCACAGACCGTAACAGTCTTCTACATTTCCAAAGTAATCATGCTCCGAACACCAAAAAATCATTATCACGATCACAGTTTACTAGGATACACCGGATAGTACAAGACCCACAAGTACGTGACACTCGTTTACAAGATATGACATCACGGTTTCTACAACGTGGTTACCCCCAACATCTCTTGACCAAAAATTCATTATTTCCACCGACCACTGATACAACAGCTACTAGGTCTGACAATAGATCCTCTTCACAACGTATCCCCCTTGTTTTGAAGTATCACCCCTTTATGGCCAAAGTTCACCAAATCATTTGACGACATTGGTCTATTCTGAGACGGTCATATCCCCGGATACAAGAATTCCAAAACCCTCCACTACAGTGCTTCAAGAGAGACAGAAATCTACGGGACCATTTGGTTAGGGCAGACATTGGTCCATCCCGCATGACTACCCGACAAATGACTCTCTCTACCCCCAAAAATGGCACGTTCCCCTGTCTAGGATGTGCACAGTGCTCTTCCGTTACCAAAGGCGAATTTTTCACCCATCCCCACACAGGACCGAAATATCGTATTAGAGGATTTTTCACATGTCGGTCTAACTTCGTTGTTTACTTAATTAAATGCCCGAGCGGTCTAGCATACGTGGGACAAACCACCCAGGCAATAAAAGACCGTATCTCTAAACATAAATCCACAATCCGATGTCAAGAGACCCTACTGTCAATCCCATCCCATTTTCTTGAACTCAATCATCACCCATCACAGCTACGATTTCAGGTGATTGAACAGGTCCCGGTCCCACGCCGTGGGGGCAATCTTATCGCCACTCGACTCAAACGTGAGCGCTCCTGGATTTACACCCTAAGGACTTTAGAACCTAACGGTCTCAACAGTGAGTTTGACACGCGCTAATAATATATGATATGCTTTTGTGAGATATTCACTTCCTTTTTTCACATTGTCAAGTATTACTATACATTGTTTTATGATGTACAATATCTTAACTTTGTCCCGTTTATGTTCTAGATCAAATAAGGCATCCACTTTATGGCCGGTCTTTGGGCATGTACTTACTATATGTATGTATCAGCTATCTTCTTCCATTTTTCGATCCCTCTTACGTATTATGATCACTGTCTAATTTTACTATCTTCTTTTATGTTAATTTTTCTCCTTTCTCCTTTCTCCATACTTTATAATTCATTCCCTATCAGTATTCCCCTTCATCTCACTACCTTATATTACGCTTATTCATTCTATCACCTTACAGCGCGCTGACAATCACAGTGCGCACGCGCCAAAGCCGGCGTATGCGCAGTACGTTTTTGCCCTTTCTGCCCATACCGCAGCATCGCGCATGCGCAGGCTGTCCCACGCGCGTGATGGGCTTTATCCGGCCCTCTGCAAGTCCAGCAGACGCCGGCATCCTTCTCAACACTCGGACGTACGTCCGGTTTCCTCCACAAACAGGTATGCGGTTCACTAACTCCAGCTATGCTTTATTATTAGGATATGCTCCCTTCTTACTCCTGCTTCTGTTTTAGTGCCTGGACATTGCCAGCATTTCCCTTGGGATTGTTTTTTCCCCACTCCTTAAGCGGACATTACCTTGGTAGGCTCATTCATTATCACCACAATTTCTAACTGTCAGCGTGTATCCATATGATTATCTATCCATGTACTTAGTATCTTGTCTTTTTATTCCTTTAGCTCACTCCTGTTTGCGCTTCCTGCTCTGATATTACTCCCATTACCTCATATATCTATCATTGTAGGTAAGGTATTTACCTTCCTTTTACCTTATTTTTTCCACTGCTATATCAACTCTCCTATTATCTTTAGCTTTTACCCTTATTTTCTTATTCTATATTTTTCCACTTTATATTCTGTTGTTTTCCATTGTTCACTGCATTTCTTCTCTCACCACAGATGTCACTTGATAAAGGCGTCCGCCGAAACGTCGACTATACTGACATCAGTTTTGCCAAGATTTAAAATAATCTATGTAAAATATTTGTAAAGCACTTGTTGAGTATGTTCATCCGTGTAATTTGAGCATGTTCTGCGCCTCTTGTAAATAAATACACTTTATATGCATCATACCCTATTGGTGTGCAGTGAGTCAATAACCTAAAGAGAGTGGCACAATGACATGGTGTAGAGGTGACCGCAGCAGCAACAACAGCAGCAGAAGCAGCAGCAGCATGAGGTCATAGAGTGGTACAATGACAGAGTATGGAGGTGGGTGGCAATACCAGCAGCTGGTAAAGATGGTGGTAGGCAGATGGAGAAACTGGCAGCAGATGTGTGGCATCAGACGGGTGGCGGCATCAGAATAGTGTCTGAGGCGGGTAGTTTGAACCCAGACTCATTTCTCAAAGTTTGGGTGAGGCGTCATGGCTGATGTAATCTGACGCCTAAGGCATTGGTATGTGGAAATCCTGGCCGATCCACGCCTGATTCATCTTGACAAAGGTCAGTGGTTCCACATTTCCCGTGGACAAGCGGGTTCTCTTTGGGGTAACAATGGCCCCCGCTGCCCTGACCACCCGCTCCGATGCCACACTACTGGCCGGGCAGGACAGCTTCTCCACTGCAAACTCAGCAAGTTGCAGCTACACATCCAGTTCGGCTGCCCAGTAGTCCAGCGGATCTTCTAACTGGGGTGGCAGAGTGCTTTCCAAGTAAGCCACCACCTGTTGGTTCAGGGTCTGCTCCAGGACCTGCTGCTGCTGCTGGCGACTGCCCTCCTGACTAGGCGGGTGAAGGAAGCTGCTCATCAGGGACTCCAGACTTAGGTTGCTGCTGATGGAGTTGGTACTGCTCCTACCCCCCCACCTTCCCACAGCAGCCGCGGCAGTGGTAAGTGAGCGCTGAGGAACCCCCCAGTCAGACCTGACAGAGGATGGACGATGCCGCAGATAGGCAGCGGCCAACTGACTGCGGAGGATTTCTCTATAGTATTTGAGTTTGTCCTCCCTCTCAGCAGCTGGGAAAAAGGCTCCCATTTTGGACTGGTAGCGAGGGTCCAATAGGGTGGAGAGCCAGAAGTCATCCTTCTGCCGGATGGCGACTATTTGGCTTTCACTAGCCAGGCAAATAAGCATGCTGCAGGCCATCTGCACAAGTGACTCCGAGGGACTCCCTGCCTCCATCTCCACTGTATACTGCCATGGTGCCTGCGGGTCATCCGCCTCGTCTTCCTCATCTCCATCTACCTCCTCCAGCTGCTCCTGCTCCTCCTCTCCTGTCACCTAGGTAGAAAAACCACTCATTTCACCAGACAATGCTTCTGCTCCAATGTCCTCCTCCTCCTCCATTTCAGTCCCCAGCGGACTCATGTGGCCGCGAGATGTAGTCGTCACGTCTCCAGTCCCCTGCCCAGACAGATTATTCAGCATCTGTTCCAGGACATGAAGCAGTGGAATGACGTTATTCATCCCGTAGTCCTGGTGACTGACAAATAACGTGGACTCCTTGAATGGCCTCAGCAAACGGTAGGTGTCACGCATGAGCTGCCACTGGCTAACATCATAGTTACACAGGGGAGTACTCCTGTCCGCCTGGATCATCAAAAAATCGTTAATGGCCTTCCTCTGTTCATACAGTCGGTCCAACATGTGCAGGCTTGGATTCCAAAGGGTGGAAACATCGCATATCAGCATGTGTTGGGGGAGGCCGTTCTGCCTCTGCAACTAGAGGAGGGTGTTCCTGGCTTTGTAGGAATGGATGAAGTGCGTGCACAGTTTCCTGGCCATTTTCAGAATGTTCTGATGATCGGTGGAAGCCTTCAGGAACCTTTTCAGAACCAGATTGAACACGTGCGCCATGCAGGGCGCATGGACCATCCTTCCTCGGGGCAGCGCAGACACCATGTTCCTCCCATTGTCCGTCACCATGGTTCCGATTTGCAGTTGGCGCGGAGAAAGCCACACATCGATTTCTTGCTGACGCGGAGCAGTTCCTCCCCTGTGTGACTTCGTTCGCCGAGGCAAGACAGATGTAGAACTGCATGACACCGCTGTACCCTACACATGTGGTATGATGGAGCAGTACTTGTGGAGCCTGAGATGGTGGTGGTGGTGGAGGAGGAGCGGACATTGGTGCAGGAGCAACAGTTTGACAACGTGGAGGAAAAAGCAGCGTGTCCTGTCCAAGTTGTTGGTGTGGCTGGGCAGGAAGCACATTCACCCATGGGCCAAAGGAATGTAAACCCCAG
>JAODAL010017241.1:0-78352 GCA_025379985.1 Phyllomedusa bahiana | reverse complement strand
CCTCTGTAGAAAGGTATACCCAATTTGTACCAGGTAGATGCCCCCTTGTTAGCCAGTTGGGTCCCCCCCTTTGTTAGCCAGGTGGTGCCCCCTTTGTTGCGGTAGTCCCCCCATCTGTTAGCCGGTGTGCCCCCATGTTGCCGGTAGTCCCCCATCTGTTAGCGGGTGGGCCCCCCATTGTTTTCCCAGGTAGTGCCCCTTTGTTTGCCAGGTAGTCCCCCCCATTGTTCCATTTGTCCCCCCATTGGTTGCCAGGTAGTCCCCCCAATTGGTTTTGCCAGGTGATGCCCCTCTGTTGCCAGGTAGTCCCCCCTCTTTTGGGGTAGATGTCCCTCTGTTGAGGAGATGCCCCCTCTGTTCCCGGGAGATGTCCCCTCTTTTGCCAGGTGTGCCCCTCTGTTGCCAGGTGTGCCCCCATCTGTTAGCCAGGTAGTGCCCCTTTGTTGCCAGGTAGTGCCCATTGTTGCCGGTTCCCCCCCCCTTTCTTTTCCCAGGTGTCCCCCCTTTGTTGCCAGGTAGTGCCCCCTTGTTACCGGTGTGCCCCATCTGTTAGCGGGTAGTGCCCCCATTGTTAGAAAGGTAGTGCCCCTTTGTTGCCAGGTAATGCCCCCATTGTTCCCAGGTGTGCCCCCATTGTTGCCAGGTGTTCCCCCTCTCTGTTAGTCAGGTAGACCCCCCTAACTAATAAAAATAAAATAATAAAAATTCCACTTACCTTACAGGCTCCGCAGGCGGCAGCCCGCCCGATCCCCCTCGAGGCGCGGGGGAAGGGGGGAAAAGCCTCGCGTCATTCCCCCTGCCCGCTGCCCTGTATGCACGGCGCGACAGACCCCGGAAATACGGGGGGAGGAGGGGGGAGGGAGCATCCCTCCTGCCTCCTCCCGACAGTGAGACGCGGGCGGGTGAGCGGCCATGCGGCCCCCTTTTTCCCGCCTGTAGGGCGGGTTCCCGGGGGGCAAGATGCGCACCCCGCGCTACTTTGCGCCGGGTATTTAAGGACCCCGCCGCCTGCAGGCGGCGGGAGGAATGCCAACTCCCCCGGGAGGGCGGGGGGGACCCCAAATAGCGGGACCCCCCCTCCAAAAACGGGAGAGTTGGCATGTATGGTTTTACATTACATTCAGTGTCACTTACTTCAGCTAGAAGCATCCTGTGCACGGAGCAGTCGGTCCTTCCCCCTGCTCCCTCTGGCTGTGGGCGTGACGTCACTGGGCGGCCGGAGGGAGGGGGGGCGGACTGCTCTGTGCACAGGATGCTTCAAGTAAGTCACACTATGTTATGTACAGCTTCACTAGCAGCCCGGGCCCTCTCTGTCAGGACAGCTGATTGTGATGGTCGGGAGAACAGGCCTGCGGTCTGCTCTCCCTTCCATTAATGTGGAGCAAGGGGGCGGTACCTGCCGGTGACTGCGGGCCCCCCCTTGCTTCACATTCTGGCCGGGCCCCATATACCTGTAGTGCCTGTACCCCCCTATTGGCAGCCCTGACACAGAGGTGTTTTAATTGAGGACCACATCAGCATTATGGTTGTCCTCAAAGAGCCATTGGAGGGCCTTGAAGGGTGGCCAGGGTGTTTTGGTAGTGCTGTTAGCCACCTCCTGTAAGTTGCTGAACAGAGCGGTGCAGAGAAGCACTCCAGAGTTCAGAATCAGAGTTGGTGCCATCACTTCTGCAATGCACTAGTTGTGTCCTGAGGGGAGAGTAGAAAGTCTTTCTTTGTGTGTCTGGACCTTGTCCATCCTTGCTCGCTGTGTCTAAGCTCTTGTGAACCACTAAAATGAAGTGGAGGGCCAGATTCGGCCCATGGGCTATGAGTTTCACATGTACTTTAACAGGTAACATAGTTACAAGATGATTAAAGGGGTATTTCCACTTCAGATATTTATCTCAATAATGGGCCCTTATCCTACTCTGCGCAGAGAAGTGGCCACATATTTGTGTCTCTCTGTATTCATTTTAATAAGCTGTGCTTGAAAATCCCATAGAAGTGGATGGAGAGTGCCATGCATACACAGCCACCTTTCCATTCTGCACAAAGGAATACAGCAGCATGAGATATCCCAGGTCCCAGAGGTGCAGGTCAGACATTTATAGCATATCTTGTTGATATGCCATAAATGTCTAGAATGAAAGCAGGAAATGGAAATATAAATGGAAGTAGATAAGGTTGGAAAAATACACAGGTCCATCAAGTCCATCAAGTCCAAACTATAACCCTACAGTGTTGAGCCAGAGGAAGGCAAAAACCCCAATAAGGCGGAAGCCAATTGCCCCATACAAGAGGAAAAACTCCTTCCTGACTCCAAATCTGGCATCAGAATAAATCTCGAGATCAACATCCCATCTCCAAAATTTAGACCCCATAACCTGTAAGATTCTATTTTTCAAGAAAGCCATCTAATCCCTCTTGAATTAGTTAAATTACTCCACCATTACAACCTCTTGTGGCAGCGAGCTTCATTGTGTCACCGCTCTTACAGTAAAGAATCCTCATCTGTGATGACAGTGAAACCTTCTTTCTCCTAGACTCAGAGGCATAAAGTGCAGATAAGGCATAAAGTTCCCCTCCACGGAAAATTCATCCGACTCCATACCTCATCGCACCCCCTACCTGCCTGGGATGAAGTGGTAACCTAGGCCTACCCGTTGTCCCAACCCTGCTTAGAGGACGCCCCCTTGTCGATGCATACCTCCCAACTGTCCCTATTTTGGAGGGACAGTCCTATTTTTAACCCTTGTCCCTCTGTCCTCTTTGCTCTATAAATGTCCTCTTTTTCATTTGAGAAATAGATTTGCGTCAATAAACTGACTATCTTGCTTTAAAAAGTATCTGATGGCTTAGTACCTGTATATTACAGAACAATTTACTTAATATTTCATCATTGGACACAATGCAATCCTGAGAATATGTTCCCTTTTGGCTGTCTAAAAAGTTGGCATGTATGTGTATGGGCGTGGTTAGAGGCGTGTCTTAGTATGATGTCATGTGTTTGGGTGTAGTTAGAGGCGTGGCCTGATGTGTCCCTCTTTGCAATCCCTAAAAGTTGGGAGGTATGTCGTTGTGTCAAGCCCAAGGCTACGGCCACATGTCAGTGACAAAATATCGGTCAGATTCTGTTTAAAAATCCGACCAGTATTTTAGCGTCTTTTCGTCGTCGGTTCTGTCCGTGGTTTACGGATTTGCCGTCCCCCTAATCATTTAATAGCAAAACTTCCGCCCAAAAATCGGGCAGAAGATTGTCCATGTTTTTCAGAACGCCAGCAGTGTGAAAATCCGTCCGGTAGAAAACCGTGCAGTGTAGACTACTGGGTGGATTTTCTATTAAAATCAATGGGGATGCAATGCTTGACAGACGGTTTTCAAATCTGAAAACCGCCTGAAAAACCGACTGAAAACCTTTGCCGTGTGGACGTACCCTGAGGCTATGTCTACACGGCAGAGCAATACGATTGTATTTTCAGCGGTTTTAGGATTCTAAAACCGCCAAAAATACGATCATTTAGGCAGCCCCATAGACTATAGTAGAAAAAAACAACCTGTAGTCTACACAGGTTGTTTTTCCTCTGCTTGTCTTCTGGCGCCGGCATATTATATGTTGTATAATACACCGGCAAAAAAACGAGAACCGACTACGTTTTTTGTGGAAAATATGACAAAAAACGCTGTCTTGCATTGGACCAAAACCGGTTGACTGCAGTGGGGATTTAGCCTGTGTAAAAGATCATGAGAGATGTCTGTACTGTCCTTTCACATATTTGGTGATTAAATCGTCCTTGAACCGTCTTTTTTCCAAGCTGAATAACCCCCAAGTACCAAGCTTGTCTTAGTACAACTTTTATTTTTATGATGTATGTACAGTATAACACATTAGGATACAAACATATTCTAATTTTAACCCCTTAACGACCACGCACTGTCTTTTGACGTCGCCTGGTGCGGATCGTTCGTCTACAGTGATGTCTTTTGACGTCGCCTGGTGCGGGTCGTTCGTCTACAGCAATGTCTTTTGGCGTCGCTGTAGACTTCGGGGTTTGCGGCGCCCGGTGCCGCAACTGCGCTGGGATCGGAGCTGCACTACACAGCCCCGATCCCAGAGCATCTCCTACGAGCACCGGGGTGCGGAGGAAACCTCCGCAACCCGATGCTTTAACCCTTTGATTGCGGCGGATCGTCACCGCAGTGCAAACAAAGGGTTTCCCCTGCTGTGTCGGGTGATCGGAACACCCGGTCACCCGACAGAGCCCGGGGAATGGCTGCACAGTCAGCCCTGGGGACCTAGAGTGGACCCAGAGCTGTCTGTGTATCAAGCCAGTGACCAAGACGCACTGTGTGCTGTCCAAAACACTGCCTGTGTCAGACTGACACAGATTATAATGTATTAGCATATATGAATATGCTAATATATTACTAAGTGTAAAAAAAAACTAAATAAAAAACATGTAAAACAGTTCTCCCTTCAGGGGATTTTTTTTTTTAAAGTAAAAAAAACACATAAAAAGTTTTTTTTAAAAAATAAAAATAAAATAAAAATAAATATTTAATAAAAAATAATTGTACATAAATTACACACACAAAAAAAACCTACACATATAAGGTATCCACATGACCGTAATAACCTGTAGAATTAATCTAACAAGTTATTACGTGTGAAATATGAACGGTGTAAAAAAAATGTAAAAAAAACAAACACATTTTTTTTTTTAAATTGAAAAAGAATTCTGCAAGTGAAATTAAACTATTCCCCCATAAAGTACAACTTGTCTTGAATAAAAAGAGGCCTCATCCAACTGCATCATTGAAAAAATAAAAAAGTTACAACTGTTGAAACGCAAGGAGGCAAAAACTAAAAAGGCGTTCTAGTCATTAACTACTTTTCAGGCCTGGGAGTTAAGGGGTTAATAGTGACAGCACAACAGGTACCCGAGCGTGCTTCTTATATTTATGGTAGGTATATGTTGGGAGGATTTCCCAATATACACCTCCAATGGATGCCTCAACGAGAGTCCACTATATACACATTATGAGAAAAAGACGCTCACCTACTTTGCTGGGCTAGTCCATATGCATATCGTGCTTCCACGCTGTCGTCACTCTCCGTCCCGGTCACCGACGGACCAAGCGGTCTTGGTCACTGCTTCAAACAGGATTTCGGGTGCAGTTACCAAAGCGAGGTCTGCACCACAAAGAACTCCAGGCTCCGGTAATCGTAAGAGATGCAGCTTTATTTCAATAATTAAAACACAGCAGTGCACAAACTAAGTCACAGACCATACTGCAAACGAATCTGACGCGTTTCGAGTATTACACTCTTGCTCACAGATGGCAATTCCTATGTTTAGCTTGTATATTTAAAATAAACATAAAACCAATCATATGCAGTTTCTATGATCACATGGTTCTACTACGTTCGCCTCTTAAAGGGGAAGACACTCATTGCATACATTGTATCCAATGGGTGTCTAATAGCAAGGGGAATCTCTCAATATATATATAACAGGTCTGTTCTGTAATTAAGGCCCTGTGGTACCCTTGTACCCAGGCTCGGACTGGGCCGCCGGGGGACCCCGGAGCAGTGCCGTCGCTCCCAGGGCCCGTCCGCGCATCCGGTCCCTGAGCGCCCGGGACCTGCGTCCCGAGCGCCCAGAGACCGGCCCGGGAGTGGGGGACTAATGTCCCCGGCTCCCGGGGCTGCGCGGTGTCAGCGCTGCTCTCCCCGGCAGGCTGAACGCATTAGGCCTTCAGCCTACCGGGCGCCGGCCCCTACTGGTGACGTAGGCGCCAGTACGGAGCCGGCGGCAGCGCAGAGCGGGCGGGAGCCGGAGCCAGGTAAGTGATTTTTTTTTTTTTTTTTTTAAACTACCTACAAGGGGGGCGCTGGCGACCGGGGGGGCGCTGACTACCGGGGGGGCGCTGACTACAAGGGGGCTCTGACCAGGGCCGCCATACAGGGGGTACAGCCGGTATTCCTGTATGGGGCCCGGAGAAATAAGGGGCCCGCTTCAAGCAGGCCCGCTTATTTCACACATCGCACAGTAGAGCACGGCGCAGCTGAGCGCCGCGCTCTACAAAGGGCCCGGTAGCGGCCGGCGAGTGTCGGCGGTGCTGGGAGGGGGCCCGTGCTCCCTGCACTGCTGCGCTCTGCCTCCACATATTAAGAGGGGGTTGTGTCCGGCCGTCTAGTAGGGGCGGGGCAGTGAAGGAGGGGGCCGCGCTCCCGGCTCAGCTGCGCTACAGGATCTTCTACTTACATGATCCCTGCGCGCTGTAGCCGGAGCCGGGCCCTCCTCCTCTGTCTGTGTGCCCAGGGATGTGAATAACTTGAATCCGTGAGGCCCTGCCCCTTGGGGGGCGGAGCTTCACGGATTCAAATTGTTCAGCATCCCTGGGCACAAAGTGGCAGCGGAGAGTGCCGCACAGGCCGCCGCAATGCTGCTGAGACACTGCGGAGGCGGCTCCGCAGGATGAATAGTTCAGTAGCATCACTGGCTGCCTGTGTAGAGAGACGGGGCCCTGAGAGAGGGAGGAGGCCGGTCACATGGGCAGAGGGGGGCCCAGGAGTGCAGCGGCAGCAGGGCTGCTTGTTTTAACATAGTATGTAAAGTAAGTGTGTGTATGTTTGTACTGTGTATGAATGTGTATATGTGAGGATATATACTGTGCATGGATGTTTATACTGTACAGTGTGTATGGATGTGTGTGTGTATACTATGTGTGCATGGATGTATGTATATACTATGTGTGCATGGATGTATGTATATCATACATGCCAACTCTCCCGTTTTTGGCGGGGGGGGTCCCGCTATTTGGGGTCCCCTCCCGCCCTCCCGAGGGAGTTGGCATTCTCCCGCCGCCTGCAGGCGGCGGGGGTCCTTTAAATTACCGCGGCGCAAGAGTAGCGCACCAGCGCTACTCTTGCGCCGCCGGACCGCTCCTACAGGCGGGTGAAGCGGGCGCAGGGTCCGCTCACCCGCCCGCGGTCTCACTGTGCGGGGAGGAGGCAGGAGGGATCGCTCCCTCCTCCCCCTGTATGTCCGGCGTCTGTGCGCGCCGTGCATACAGGTCAGCGGCGCAGGGGGAAGTGACGCGCGGCTGCAGGGGAGTGACGCGCGGCTGCTCTCACATCCCCCTGCGCCGCTGAGGAGATCGTCCGGAGCGGCCGTGCTGCAGGAGCCTGGTGAGGTGAGTGGATTTTATTATTTTATTTTTATTAGCTTTAGGGGGCTCTACCTGGCAACAGAGGGGACATCTACCTGGCAACAGAGGGGACACTACCTGGCAACAGAGGGGGCACTACCTGGCAAACAGAGGGGGCACTACCTGGCAACAGAGGGGACATCTACCTGGCAACAAAGGGGGCACTACCTGGCAACAGGGGGGCACTACCTGGCAACAGAGGGGGCACTACCTGGCAACAGAGGGGACATCTACCTGGCAACAGAGGGGGCACTACCTGGCAACAGAGGGGGCACTACCTGGCAACAGAGGGGGCATCACCTGGCAACAGAGGGGGACATCTACCTGGCAACAATGGGGGCATCACCTGGCAACAAAGGGGGCACTACCTGGCAACAATGGGGGCACTACCTGGCAACAGAGGGGGCACTACCTGGCAACAGAGAGGACATCTACCTGGCTAACAGATGGGGGCACTACCTGGCTAACAGATGGGGGCACTACCTGGCTAACAATGGGGGCACTACCTGGCTAACAATGGGGGCATCTACCTGGCTAACAATGGGGGCATCTACCTGGCTACAAATTTGGCTCTACCTGGCTACAGAGGGGGCATCTACTTGGCTACAAGGGGGCATCTACCGGCCTGTAAGGGGCACTACATGGTTATGGGGGGGCTACTACCTGGCTATAAGGGCATCTACCTGGCTTTCTTCCAAAGCTGTTATGCAGTTAGGTGGAGTGGGTGTGGCTTTTTTGAAGGGGCGTGGCATACCGACAAGATGGGCGTGTCCATGCAAATTTTTGCCGCGCTACGCGCGCCGCCTACTAGATTCTCCTGCTTTTTCATTTTCAAAAGTTGGCAACTATGTTGTATATACTATGTGTGCATGGATGTATGTATATACTATGTGTGCATGACTGTGTGTGTATAAACTATGTGTGCATGGATGTGTGTATATAGTGTGCATGGATGTGTGTATACTATGTGTGTATATACTATGTGTGCATGAATGTGTGTGTGTATATACTATGTGTGCATGGATGTGTGTATATAATGTATGTGGATGTGTGTATATACTGTGCATGCAGAGATGTGTGTGTATATACTGTGCATGCATGGATGTGTATATACTGTATACGGATATGTGTATATACTGTATATGGATGTGTGTATATACTGTGCATGGATCTGTGTATATACTGTATATATATATATATATGCTATGTATGTCTATATACTTTGTGAGTGTATATATTGAATGTATGTATAAGTATACTGTGTATGTGAATACTGATTGTGTATATAGCATGTGTACATACACTGTGTGTATAAAGTGTGTGTAGCACATGTGTGTATATATTTTGTATGTAGTGTGTGTATACATGGTGTATACCTAGCCTAAATTATAAAAATTGTCAAACTGCAAATTCATATACAGATGGATAGATAGATATGAGATATAGATATGAGATATATTGAGATATACAAATGAGATAGATAGATAGATATGAGATAAATAGGAGATAGGTAGATAGATATGAGATAGATAGATAGATAGATAGATAGATATTAGATAGATAGGAGATAGGTAGATAGATATGAGATAGATAGATAGATAGATAGATAGATAGATAAATAGATAGATATGAGATAGATAGATATGAGATAGATAAATATGAGATAGATAGATAGATAGATAGATAGATAGGATAGAGAGATAGATATGAGATAGGTAGATAGATAGATAGATAGACAGATAGATAGACAGATAGATAGATAGATAGATAGATAGATAAAACAGAAAAATTGCAGCACTCACGGTATTTAACAATTTTCACGAGCAAAGAAGGGATTTATTTCCACATGTTCCAAGCGACGACGTTTCGGCTCTCTCACAGAGCCATTATCAAGACTTGATAATGGCTCTGTGAGAGAGCCGAAACGTCGTCACTTGAAACATGTGGAAATAAATCACTTATTTGCTATTGAAAAATTTTAAATACCGTGAGTGCTGCAATTTTTCTGTTTTATTTACAATTTTGGAACTTTGCCAAGGTTCCACATTGCTGGCACCCCGCCGGGAACTGTGTTGCTTGGAAGTGCGGCTAGTTTTCTTTTTCTTGTTAGATAGATAGATAGATAGATTGATTGATAGATAAATAAGATGTGATATGTCTGTGCTGTTGACTGGCTGTCTCTGGGCAGGGTGGGCCGAGGCTGCAATACCTTCTACCTGCGCTGGTACCTGGTCCAGGCACAGTTGGGTGACATCGGGACACTGTTGGTGTCCCTCGAGGAGACGTCTTTGGTTACGTGGGTACCATATTAGCGGAAAGATGTCCCGGAGGCCATCCATGTCCCAGGAGCAGGTAAGGGGAACACACTATTTGCTTACATTATACTTTAGTCAGGTGGGGGGTGGGGGGGCACATAATTTGTGTTTTTAATGCTTTTCTTTGGTGTCCGGTTTGCTTCCTGCAGAATTTTCTTCCAACTTTTTAGTCACAGAAACTTCTGCAGGATGTACGGCTTACTCCACTGAAGGTCCTAACTGTAGCCAGCAGAATGGCGTGATAGTAGCTTGCTAGAATAACAATATACTGCAGTGCACGAGTGCTATAGTATATTGTTCCAGTGATCATTTTGATAAGTACCCGATAGAGAAAAAATTATATCACAAGGTAATCTAGAAAAAAAGCCCCCACCACCACTCTACGATTTTTTTTTTTGTGAGACAGCAAGGGGGCCCAGACAATTTGGCTGTATGGGGCCCTGAAATTCCTGATGGCAGCCCTGGCTCTGACTACAGGGTGGTCCTGGCTACAAGGGGGGCTCTGGCTACAGGGGGCTCTGGCTACACGGGGGGCTCTGACTACAGGGGGGTCCTGGCTACACCCGGGGGGCCCTGGCTACAAGGGGGGCCTGATTTACAGGGGGGCTCTGGCTACAAGGGGGGCCCGGCTACAGGGAGGCTCTGGCTACAAGGGGGGCTCTGGCTACAGGGGGGCCCTGGCTACAAGGGGGGCCCTGGCTACAGGGGGGCCCTGGCTACAGGGGGGGCCCTGACTACAGGGGGGGCTCTGACTACAGGGGGGCTCTGACTACAATGGGGGCTCTGGCTACAAGGGGGGCACTGGCTACAGGGGGCCCTGACATACAGGGGGGGGGCTTGGCTACATGCGAGCTCTGGTTTCAAGGGAGCTCTGGCTACAAGGGGGCTCTGACTACAAGGGGGCTCTGACTACAAGGGGGCTCTGACTACAAGGGAGCTCTGGCTACAAGGGGGGCCCCCTGGTACAAGGGGCTCTGACTACAAGGGAGCTCTGACTAAAAGGGAGCTCGGGACAACGGGAGGTCTGGCTACGGGGGGGGTTCTGGCTACAAGGGGGGCCCTAAATACCTACAGGGGGTCCCTGGCTACCTTCAGAGGGGCCCTGGCTACCTTCAGGGGGGCCCTGGGAGGCCTGACTACCAAAAGGGGGGCCCTGATACAAGGGGGGGCCCCCGGGACTACCTACAGGGGGGCCTGGCTACCTAAATACTAAAGGGGCCCTGACTCCCTACTCAGTAGCTAATGGGGGGGCCCTGACTTCCTGCACCATAGCATAAGGAGGCCCCTAACTACCTGTATACTAACCTAAAGAGGCCCTTTAAACTGCCTGTTTTACTACTTCATGGGAACCCCTAACTGCCTGTTATACTCTTCATGGGAAGCCCTAACTGCCTGTATACTACCTAAAGGGGGTCCCAAACTGCTTGGAGCTTATATTTGGGGGGACCCAAAACTACCTACAGCTTACCTAACTGGGAGAAAACCACCTCCCTACAGACGGGGGCCTTCCCTATTTGCCTACCTACCTAGGGTTTGTTTACCTACCTGGAAATTATAATTGAGGAGGGCGGGCAGCCCTAGTTTTTAGCATTATCTCCAGAGGGTTAGTCCTCTCCCCACCTTCCAACCCCTTAGGATACAAAGCCTCTAAGTTATGGCTTGTACCCGCTTTCCCACCCTGGGTAGTTTGTACAGAGGTGGAATGGGTAAAGGTTGCTGGAAAATTGAGGATTCTAAGATATTTGTGTGTAGTTTCTACAGGGATGAGTTGTGGCCGGGACAAATCATCATGGCGGTGTGGAACGGATGGAGAAGAAAGGGAAAAAGAACGGGCTCTCAGATAGGACGTCTCCGGTGAGTCCCTGATTTCAGGGGTTATTTTACTTCTATATTGGATAGGTGCGTGACCAAGGGAAACGTGGAGGGGGATATTGTATGCGGGTGGAGGGGGATATTGTATGTGGGTGGAGGGGGATATTGTATGTGGGGGGAGGGGATATTGTATGTGGGGGGAGGGGGATATTGTATGTGGGTGGAGAGGATATTGTATGTGGGTGGAGGGGAAATTGTATGTGGGTGGAGGGGGATATTGTATGTGGGTGGAGGGGGATATTGTATGTGGGTGGAGGGGATATTGTATGTGGGTGGAGGGGGATATTGTATGTAGGTGGAGGGAGATATTGTATGTGGGTGGAGGGGGATATTGTATGTGGGTGGAGGGGGATATTGTATGTGGGTTGATGTTGGTTTTGTATGTGGGTGGAGGGGGATAGTGTATGTGGGTGGAGGGAGATATTGTATGTGGGTGGAGGGGATATTGTATGTGGGTGGAGGGGATAGTGTATGTGGGTGGAGGGGGATATTGTATGTGGGTGGAGGGGGATATTGTATGTGGGTGGAGGGGATATTGTATGTGGGTGGGGGGGGGATATTGTATGTGGGTGGAGGGGGATATTGTATGTGGGTGGAGGGGGATATTGTATGTGGGTGGAGGGGGATATTGTATGTGGGTGGAGGGGATATTGTATGTGGGTGGGGGGATATTGTATGTGGGTGGAGGGGGATTTTGTATGTGGGTGGAGGGGGATATTGTATGTGGGTGGAGGGGGATATTGTATGTGGGTGGAGGGGGGTATTGTATGTGGGTGGTGGGGATTTTGTATTTGGGTTGGGGGGGTATATTGTTTGTGGGTGGAGGGGATATTGTATGTGGGTGGAGGGGATATTGTATGTGGGTGGAGGGGGATATTGGGATGTGGGGTGGGGGGGGATATTGTATGTGGGGGAGGGGGATATTGTATGTGGGTGGAGGGGGATATTGTATGTGGGTGGAGGGGGATATTGTATGTGGGTGGAGGGGATATTGTATGTGGGGGGAGGGGGATATTGTATGTGGGTGGAGGGGGATATTGTATGTGGGTGGAGGGGGATATTGTATTTGGGTGGAGGGGGATATTGTATGTGGGTGGAGGGGATATTGTATGTGGGTGGAGGGGATATTGTATGTGGGTGGAGGGGGGATATTGTATGTGGGTGGAGGGGGATATTGTATGTGGGTGGAGGGGTATTGTATGTGGGTGGAGGGGGATATTGTATGTGGGTGGAGGGAGATATTGTATGTGGGTGGAGGGGGATATTGTATGTGGGTGGAGGGGGATATTATATGTGGGTGGAGGGGGATATTGTATGTGGGTGGAGGGGGATATTGTATGTGGGTGGAGGGGGATATTGTATGTGAGTGGGGGGGGGATATTGTATGTGGGTGGAGGGGGATATTGTATGTGGGTGGAGGGGGACATTGTATGTGGGTGGAGGGGGATATTGGATGTGGAAGGAGGATGATATTGTATGTGGGTGGAGGGGGATATTTTATGTGGGTGGAGGGGGATATTGTATTGGTGGGTGGAGGGGGATGTGGGTGGAGGGGGATATTGTATGTGGGTGGAGGGGGATTTTTTGATGGGGTGGGGGGGGGATATTGTATGTGGGTGGAGGGGGCATATGTAATGTGGGTGGAGGGGGATATTGAATGTGGGTGGAGGGGGATATTGTATGTGGGTGGAGGGGGATTTGGATGTGGGTGGTGGGGATTGTGTATGTGGGTGGAGGGGGATATTGTATGTGGGTGGTGGGGGATAGTGTATGTGGGTGGAGGGAGATATTGTATGTGGGTGGAGGGGGATATGTATGTGGGTGGAGGGGGATAGTGTATGTGGGTGGAGGGGGATAGTGTATGTGGGTGGAGGGGGATATTGTATGTGGGTGGAGGGGGATATTGTATTTGGGTGGAGGGGGATATTGTATGTGGGTGGAGGGGATATTGTATGTGGGTGGAGGGGATATTGTATGTGGGTGGAGGAGGATATTGTATGTGGGTGGAGGGGGATATTGTATGTGGGTGGAGGGGGATATTGTATGTGGGTGGAGGGGGATATTGTATGTGGGTGGAGGGGGATATGGATGGAGCTACTTAGCCCTGTGTCTATGATATGTTAGACTGACAGACGTGTGACTCTCTTGCTATTGTACTACACAATACAGTTCTGTTTTGCACACTGTATTATGTGGTAAAATGGGCGCATTTATGTCCGAGAGGCCGGTAATATTTTTATGTACAGTAGGGTGGGCCCCCCAAGATCAACTCCCCTGTGGGCCCCAGACCCCCAGTCCGACACTGCTTGTACCCAGTCTTAAAAAAGTGAAAAATTAAACTCAACAGTAATTGATAGCTGGTGAGGAAGATAATCACCGAGAAAAGAAACCCCATCTCAATAAAAATCAATATTCACCACCAAGTATAGCAACAACTTTAGAGAGATTAAATCTATATTCCATAAAAATATTAATATCCTACGGCAGGATGAAACATTGGCTGAAATTATCAAGGATGGAGTACTTTGTGTTCCTAGAAAAAATCAAACACTAGGAAATATAATATCACCCAGCACCTATAGGGGAGGAAATACATATGGGAAAACATGGTTGTCTCAGAAAGGCTTCTTCAAGTGTGGCGGTAACAGGTGCAATGTATGCAATTTGAGCATTAAAACTAGCACCTTTCAGGACGCCAAAATGGTAGAAGAATTTCAGATCAAACAATTTTTGATCTGTAACCCTCATCACGTTGTGTACGTTATTGAGTGTACAATGTGTCAAAAAAGATATGTAGGGAGCACGACACGTAAAGTAAAGACTCGCATAATGGAACATATTGCGAGTATAAAGAGAAATCAGGGGTCCGTGTCAGGTGCTGCCAAGCACTTCCTAGAAATCCATCAAGGTGACTGGTTGAATCTTAGATACTATGCTATAGAACATGTAACGTGCCCTGACAGAGGGGGAGATTGGGGAAAGAAATTAAGACAGAGAGAGGCCTATTGGATTTTAAGACTGGGTACAAGGGTACCACAGGGCCTTAATTACAGAACAGACCTGTTATATATATATTGAGAGATTCCCCTTGCTATTAGACACTCATTGCATACATTGTATCCAATGTAGTGTCTTCCCCTTTAAGAGGCGAACGTAGTAGAAACCATGTGATCATAGAAACTGCATATGATTGGTTTTATGTTTATTTAAATATACAAGCTAAACATAGGAATTGCCATCTGTGAGCAAGAGTGTAATACTCGAAACGCGTCAGATTCGTTTGCAGTATGGTCTGTGACTTAGTTTGTGCACTGCTGTGTTTTAATTATTGGAAATAAAGCTGCATCTCTTACGATTACTGGAGCCTGGAGTTCTTTGTGGTGCAGACCTCGCTTTGGTAACTGCACCCGGATATCCTGTTTGAAGCAGTATATACACATTAGTAAGTGGTCTTCTACACTTGCTGATTTTTGGCCAGATGATTGTTACCTTGTGTTGAAGTCCAATGATAAGCCAACTAACCAACTTGTCGGTTGATAGCGTTTTTTACGCAGGGGTGCAAAACATTTGCTGTCAGCAGATCTCGCTGTGCAAACAGGAGGGCGCTGCTCACACGAATGAAAGTGAACAACGCCACAAACATTCCAAAGTTATCATTGGAAAGTTCATGCAGCTGTTCACCCTCGCTGACAATAGGGGATTGTAAAAGGATCCTTCTAAGGTGTGCTGATCAACTTGCAATAACAGACCCGTACCCTAAGGCTCTGTGCACACTGCATTCAAGCTTTCCATTGGAAGTATCGATCAAGAAGATTTCCCGTGTATACTTCCAATGCAAGGCTTTTATGTATAATGCTCTAAAAATAATGGATCCTTTGCCGCACTCACCCATACATTGAATTTTATTGTTACTCCATACGTGGGTACAAGAAACACGTCAATGTGAATTATGCATCCGCCTATGGCTGTTTTGAATCCTCTGATGCTGTCTGGGAGGTAGCGCCATCATGCTTATATATTTCCCATTGTCATGGGGGCTGGCGCGGGTGCTATGGTGCCCCGCAGCCACCCCCCTGCCCGCAGGGGTCCGGCGCGGGTGCCGTGGCTCCCCATGTCCATGCCCCCGCTGCTGTCCCTGGCGCCAGTTCTCTTACCCGTCCACACTCCTGTGAACGCCGCTCCTGCCTGTCCCGGCCGCCGCGCGTACCCGCTGCTTAGGGCGCGCGAGCGACGGCTGGTCTGGATTTAAAGTGCCAGCGCACCATTAATTAGTTATTGATGGCCGCTGGTCCTATATAAGGAATACGCCCCCAGCACTCTCTGCCAGTTTGTTGGTGTGCGTTAGCAAGTCTTGAGAGTGTTGGAAGTCCTGTCTGTTTACCCGTGTACCAGTCCGTTCCGCTATGTTTCCTGACCGTCTGCCCGTCTCTGACCACGAACCTCTGCCGCCTGTCCTGACCTCCTGCCTGTCCCCGACTACGCCTCCGGATTACGATTCTGTACCACGCAGTACCCCGGCCGCCATCGCAAGCAAGATGTCAGGGGTTAGCGACCTGGTACCCTCACCCCGCAGCAAGTCCATCCGCTTTCGGCGGGCTTTGGGAAAACCGGGGGTACTTAGACCCGTTTCCCTGGCGTGGCTTAACTATCATCGCTTGCGGTGGTCCAGCGAATCCACCTCCGCATTCAGTACAAACTGGCCCTGGATTCCGCCAGGGTACCTTGCCCGAACTCCGGGATGTCACGACGGCCGTCGCACAGCAGAGCCAGCATATTGACAGCTCGCGCCCATGTGCAGAACCTCACGGTTTTTGTCTACCTCGCTGCGGCTGCCGCCTCCATGCAGCACTGTTGCCCCTGCGGCCATGGCTCAAACTGCTCCTGCACCGGGGACCTTCTGCATCTGCCACTCCCTTCAAGTTTTTGATGGAGCCCCCAAGAAGTGCAGAGGTTTCATCAGTCAAGCTCAATCCACTTTGAGATGTTGGGGCATAAATTTCCCCTACCGAGCGGGCTAAGGTGGCCTTCAAAATTAGCTCCTTAGGGCGGAGCTCTGGCCTGGGCCACATGCTATGGGACCGAGAGATCCTTTGATAGCGAATCTACAAGCCTTCCTCAGGGGTTCCGTACCTTTCTTCGAGGAACCTGGCCGCACCTTCTCCGCTGCCGCAGCTCTGCTCCATCTCCGTCAGGGCGACTCCACTGTGGGTCACTACTCCGTGCAGTTCCGCACCCTAGCCTCAGAATTGGATTGGAACAATGAGGCGTTGGTGGCAACCTTCTGGCAAGGCCTTTCGGGGCGTATTAAAGATGAGCTCGCTGATCGGGACCTGCCTTCTGCTCTGGACGACCTGATTCGGTTAGCCACCCGAATTGATATTCGGTTTGCCGAGAGACAACAAGAGCTCTGCCTCCAACGGGAGATCGCCCGACCACGCCGGCTACCTCGTCTGGCCCCTGTGTTCCAACGACTGACCCAGGAAGAACGCTCGCAGCGTCGTCTGAGGCAGCTATGCTTCTACTGTGGCGGTTCTGGCCACTTCATTGGGGAATGTCCAGTACATCCGTGAAACTCTCGCACCTAGGGCTCGCAGGAGAGGATCCCTAGGTGTCAGGCGGCCTCCCTGTCTGACCATTCCATTACTCTGTGGAATTTGGGCCGGACAGCACCTTCCAAGCCACCGCCTTCCTTGATTCGGGTTCCGCCGGAAATTTTGTCAGCCAAGCTCTGGTCTCCCGATTTCGTCTTCCGGTGACCCCTCTGCAGAGACCCATGTTCGTCTCCTCCGTCAGTGGCGAATGCCTAAAGGACGCTATTCGGTTCTCCCACTGCTCCCTCACGTTGCAGATAAGCGCCCTACACAGGAGACTTGAAATGCTTGTTCTGCTCACTCCTCTTCGGAAATCCTCCTGGGCCTTCTTGGTTACAAGTCCATGCTCCGACCTTGGATGGAACAGGACGAAAATCATCCTTGGGGCCCCGCGTTGCACTCACGATCCCTTTCCCGGTACTCGTCCTGCCTACGTCCCGCCTCTGTCAGTCTACGAAGCCTCTGTCGGGTTGCCCACTCCGTATCAGGCCCCTTGCCGATGTTTTCTCCGAAGACAGGCCGAAAACTCTGCCCCGCCCCGGCCGTTCGATTTGTCCCATTGACCTGCAACCTGTACTACTCCTCCCCGAGGTAGAGTTTCCCCTCTCTCCGCCCCGGAGACTAAGGCTATGTCGGAGTATATCCAGGAGAATCTCCGTAAGGACTTCATAGCAAGTCTTCCTCGCCTGCGGGGGGCTGGATTCTTCTTTGTTGAAAAGAAAGACGGTTCTCTCGACCTGTATCGTTATGGGGGGACTTAAAAAATTACTATAAAAATTTTTACCCCTGCCTCTGATCTCGGAGCTGTTCTGACGCCTGCGGGGCACAAAATTTTTTTACAAGTTGGATCTTCGGGAGCATATAACCTGATTCGTATTCGTGAAGGCGACGAGTGGAAGACAGCCTTTAATACCAGAGATGGCCATTTTGAGTATCTTGTCATGCCATTTTGCCTCTGAAACGCCCCGGGCGGTGTTCCAAAAACTTTGTCAATGAGATCTTCCGAGATTTCTCTACGTTGCGTCATTGTCTACCTAGATGATATCTAATCTTCTCCCTGACCTGGAAACTCACCGCCACCACGTCCGCAGGTGTCAAACATCTCCGTGACCACCAGTTATATGCCAAACTGGAGAAATGCCTGTTTGAACGCACCTCGTTGCCCTTCCTGGGCTACATCGTCTCGGATCAGGGCCTCAAGATGGATCCCTCGGAATTGTCTGCAGTCCTACAATGGCTCGACCAGTGGGCCTTTTCGCTTATCCAACGTTTTTGGGGTTCGCGAATTATTACAGAAATTATCCCTCATTTCTCCATGTCGTGGCCCTGGGTGGCCGTTACAGAGAAAAATGCCAACCTAAAATCCTGGCCGCCAGGGGGCCAAGAAGCATTTGATCCCCTAAAACCGCTTTTCGCTTCTGCTCCAGTTCTGTCTCGCCGGACCGCAGCGCCCTTTATCCTTGATGTGGACGCCTCCTCTGTAGGTGCAGGTGCTGTTCTACTTCAGAAGTCCTCCTCTGGAAAACTGCGTACTTGCGGCTTCTTCTCTAAATCCTTCACCTCAGCCGAAAAAAATTATACCATCGGTGATCGTGAATTACTGGCTATTAAGTTAGCCCTAGAAGAATGGCGGCACTTGCTGGAGGGAGCTCGTCACCCCATCGATATATACCGATCACAAGAATCTTCTCTATCTGCAGTCTGCCCAACGACTGAACCCTCGGCAAGCCAGGTGGTCACTCTTTTTCGCCCGCTTTGATTTTCTTCTGCACTTTCTGCCAGCTGGCAAGTACATCAGAGCTGATGCCCTCTCTAGATCCTCGGACACAGTGGGGTTGGAGCCACCTATGCAGTATATAATTCCTCCTGAACGTCTCCTCACGGCGGCCCCTGTGGACCTTCAACATCTGCCCCCTGGGAAAACCTACATACGTCCTGCCATGCGGCCTCGTATCCTGAAGTGGGGACATGCCTCTCGAACAGTGGTCCCTGGAGCCATAAGTCTCTGCAACTAATCTCCCCTTTTATTGGTGGCCCGCTCTCGCTCGGGATGTTAGGACTTTGTCCTGGCCTTTTACCTCTTGTGCCCATAATAAAGTGCCTCGTCTCAAACCTGCGGGCCTGCTTCAACCTCTCCCGGTGCCAGAAAGAGCTTGGTCCCATATAGCCATGGACTTTGTTACAGACTTCCCGGCCTCCTCCGGAAACACTATCATCTGGGTGGTGAACAGATAGATTTTCGAAAATGGCCCACTTTTGTTCCACTGCCCGGGTTTCCCCCTGCTCCCCCAGCTGGCCCACACTTTTTTCCCCCATGTTATTTGGTTGCACGGTCTTCCGTTGCATATCATCTCAGATAGGGGGGTCCAGTTTGTGTCGAGATTCTGGCGGGCTCTGTGTGGGCAGATGCAGATTCAGCTTGACTTCTTGTCTACATACCACCCTCAAACTAACGGGCAGGTCGCGAGGGTAAACCACGCATTGGGTACCTACCTACGTCATTTTGTTTCCGCCCATCAGGATGATTGGTCTGACTCCTCCTGGTCAGATTCTCTTATAATTCTCTCGACTCAGATCCGTGGGGGCCCCTCCCTCTTTGTGGTGTTTGGGCTACATGCCGCCCGCCCCCCCCTCTGGCAAGTCGTGTCATTTTTCCTGACGTGGATGCCCAGGTGCGTGGACATTAAGGCACTCTGGCAAAACCAGCGACAGGCCCTTCTACGGGCCTCCGCTCGCACCAATATCCAGGCCGACAGGTACCGTAGACCTCCGCCCTTATTTAAGCCAGGTGATAGAGTTTGGTTGTCTGCCAAATACATCCGCTTCAAGGTGCCCTGTTATAAGTTGTGTTGGAAGTCCTGTCTGATTACCCGTGTACCAGTCCGTTCCGCTACGTGTCCTGACCTTGCCTGTTTGCCACCTGCCCTGACCTTCTGCCGTCTCTGACCCCGAACCTCTGCTGTGTCCTGAACCTTTTCTGTCCCCCATACGCCTCCGGATTACGATTCTGTACCACGAAATTTCCCCGGCCGCCATCGCAAGCAAGTCACGTCAGGGGTAGCGACCTGGTAGCCTCACGCCACAGCAAGGGCCATCCGCTTTGCCGTTTGGGGCTCTGGTGAATACCGGGGGCTACTTAGACTCCGCTCCCTGGCGTGGCTTAACTATCATCGCTTGCGGTGGTCCAGCGAATCCACCGAACCATTACACCCATGAAGCCCATATAATACTAATCACCTGGGCTAAAGCACCATTCACACTGCAATACAATGGAACATAAACTTCAATATACTTAAAATAATGCACATATAATACATCACATAGGGCGACATGTCCCAACACGCCAACGCCAGTTTTTTGGTCTATTTTTAAAGTAAACCACTTTTCGACGCCATATTTTGTTTGTATATGAAACTGTCGTTACACCCCAAAACAAGGCGCATTGTAGCGCGGGTACGACATTTGTAATGCACCAAAATATTGGGCGCCTGTGCGCCCCGTTGGCGCAATGCGCCTGGGTTAGGGGCATTACATTGTTAAAGCGCCTCGTCGCATAACAAGCCCTGAAACCCTTCCGTTCTGAACAGAGAGGAGGTCAGGACTCTCCCATTGAAAAGTATGGGAGTTTTGAGTTTAGCTGAGCGACGATGCTTGACTGTAACTAATTTCAATGCGAGAGTCCCGACCACCTCTCTGTTCAGAACGGAGGGGTTTCAGGGCTTATTTAGGATATAGGTGCAGGTCCCAGAGGTAGGACCCGAACCTATCAGACAATGAAGGAATATCCTTGCAATATGCCATCATTGTCTAAAGTGGGAATACCAATTTAACATGCCATTCATTCCATTGCTTGATGCATGAACTTGTTGTAATCCTAGCTCTTCTCACCCTTTGTCTCACCAACACACCCTAAGGGTGCTTTCACACAGTGCGTTTTTGGTGAGTTTTTTTGTGCGGCAATGTACAGCATTAATTGCTGTGCCTTCCTGCACAAAAAACGCATTAAAAAAACGGTTAACAAAACGCACAAAAAACGCACTGTGTGAAAGCGCCCTAATAGATTGTAAGCTCTTGCGTGCAGGGCCCTCACACCTTGTGCCTCGTCTGTCAGTAGCTTTTCCTTGTGCAATGTCTGTCTTTTTGTCTGTACTTGTACCCACTAAATTGTAAAGTGCTGCGAAATATGTTGGCGCTATATAAATAAAGATTATTATTATTATTATTAATCCTACAATACACTGGTTATCTCACCTCGGGGCAATCATTCACATGTGTAATCAATCTTGGTGCTCCATTTCCAGTTTTAATGAGTAAATATGTTCCCGAATCTGTTTCATCAAGAATCTGGATGGACAAAAAATAGCAGAAAGAATCAAATTGGATCAACATGTGATGAATTGTGTTATAGTGTGTTGGACTGCTCCTAGTGGTATCCATATATTTACAGTATGAGCAACTACCACATTTATGCAATCCCATAACCAACTACCTGGATTATCCATAAAATGTCCCTTGAAGTTTTTTTTTTAGTTTAGTTCATTGCAAATTGCGGTACACTGTAGTGCCAGTAACATTGCTTTTAGGTACACTGTAGTGCCAGTAGTTCCATGTCTACACAGCAATGTTAAAATTCCGTCCAAAATCCAACGATATTTTAACATCGCTGGGCCATGTTTTTTTCATTTTGCACAGGTTTGTGCTTAAAACCGTGGCCATTTTTTGGATTTGCTATTGGCTGTTGAAATGCAGGTTTGAAAATCCACCATAATCTGTATGTGTCTACACAACACTGCTTTTTCATTGCTGTCTATGGGGCATTGGGTTCAGTTGGAATTTCGGCGGATTCTAAATGCTAGTAAATACTGGTGTTTCTCATGAATTGATCATTCTGGCGCATTGTTTCGTAGATCTCTACTTTTGTGTGCTTCCCCTGTTACTCCTCCTAGAAATTCATTGTCAATTGTCAGATGGGTGTTACCAGTCGAGGACGTGTCCCTGCACAGACTGACACTATCCAATCAGTGCTGACAGTCTGTGTGTGTACAGGGACACGCCCCATTAAATACTAGAATGGTAACACCCATCTGACAGATTCAGTAATACATTTCTAGGAGGAATAATAGAGGAACAGCCCAACACAGACCGGTCAGGAGAGGTCACGGGTCGTCTTTAACAACAAATTCTAGGATGAATGGCATTATATAATATATTGCATAATGAATTAATTGGTAATGTTTGATTATATAAAAGGACTCATAAAAATTGTTGACGATCTGGGGTAGGACAGATTCTTGTGCAAGTCATGCAGGATTAAGATTATCTTTTGAGATTAATATTTTCCAAACAATTAGTGGAGACAAAGGCAATGCATAACATTGAGATGTAGCAGGAACTTGTCATAGTGACTCCTATATACTGTAGCTTCCCAGCACAAGTAGATGGAGAGGAAGAAATTGTAATATACAATTTACAGTGACTGCAAGAAATTGTACTATATATTCCCCTTCATCAATATGCGGCTTACCTATAAGAGGAACCGACATAACAAGTTGGGTAACTTTGTAAATCCGTCATATTATCTTGTACTGATGCTAAGATAAATCCTGTTGTAACGTCCTGAATTGCATTCATATTTCTGCAGGCAATAGAGCTAAAATCTCCCGAAATTCCCTAAAGAATCAATAGCCCAGATTTACTATTACTGTCTTAGGCTCTGTCTCCACTGCACACAAAAACATGTGCTTTTTCAGTGTTTTTTATTTTATAAAAATGCTGAAAAAACAACTGAAAAGAGGTCCCATAGACTCTATAGTAAGAACGTCCCGCTGTCTCCCATAGACTCTATAGTAAGAACGTCCCGCTGTCTCCCATAGACTCTATAGTAAGAACGTTCCGCTGTCTCCCATAGACTCTATAGTAAGAACGTCCCGCTGTCTCCCATAGACTCTATAGTAAGAACGTCCCGCTGTCTCCCATAGACTCTATAGTAAGAACGTCCCGCTGTCTCCCATAGACTCTATAGTAAGAACGTCCCGCTGTCTCCCATAGACTCTATAGTAAGAACGTCCCGCTGTCTCCCATAGACTCTATAGTAAGAACGTCCCGCTGTCTCCCATAGACTCTATAGTAAGAACGTCCCGCTGTCTCCCATAGACTCTATAGTAAGAACGTCCTGTTGTCTCCATAGACTCTATAGTAAGAACGTCCTGCTGTCTCCATAGACTCTATAGTAAGAACGTCCCGCTGTCTCCCATAGACTCTATAGTAAGAACGTCCTGCTGTCTCCCATAGACTCTATAGTAAGAACATCCCGCTGTCTCCCATAGACTCTATAGTAAGAACGTCCTGCTGTCTCCATAGACTCTATAGTAAGAACGTCCTGCTGTCTCCCATAGACTCTATAGTAAGAACGTCCCGCTGTATCCCATAGACTCTTTAGTAAGAACGTCCCGCTGTCTCCCATAGACTCTATAGTAAGAACGTCCCGCTGTCTCCCATAGACTCTATAGTAAGAACGTCCCGCTGTCTCCCATAGACTCTATAGTGAGAACGTCCCGCTGTCTCCATAGACTCTATAGTAAGAACGTCCTGCTGTCTCCCATAGACTCTATAGTGAGAACATCCTGCTGTCTCCCATAGACTTCTATAGTAAAAACATCCTGCTCATTTTATTTGCTTATGTTTTTTGAAACATGCTGCAAAAAACGACTGAGCAGGGCAGAAAATTTATATATTGAAGTCTATGTGAAGTGCCTGATGTTTTTAGCTTGTTTTTTTGCAGAAATCCATAGCAAATGTAATTCTGTGCATTTCTGCAAAAAAAAAATGCGCCAAAAAATGTGGAAAAACTGCCCCAAAAAGGTGTCAAAAAAGCAAAATGCGCCAAAAAAATGATATTTTTTTCTGCAGCTTTTGACAGGCAGTGGACAAAAAACTCAATTTTATGAACGTTTTTAAGATTTGGACTTCAGGTCGTTTTTTTGTCCACTGCCTTTTATACATAACCTAAGAAGGTGGCAGGTTCAGAAGGGAACGTCGACACCAGGGGCGTTGTAGGGTTCTAGAACATCCGGGGTCTGGGCCCTCTGTGCTATGTTTTGCTCAGTAAGGCTGGGTTCAACAGCATTTTTCATGGCACATTGTGAACTGCGGCAATGTATTTTTACAGAAAAAAGAAAAAAAACATTTGTTCCTGTCACTAATTTTACACGTATTCCACATAGACAGATCCTGTCCATCACCTCAGCAGTCACTGTGTAATAAAAATCAGGGCTGAGAAAATTGCCTTTTCAAAACCATTATGTATAATTCTATTATGCATAATAGTGTAATACTTCTAAATATTAGGGTCACCACATAATATACCTGTACATGGAGCAGATATACCACACGTATTACCGGCATACTGTTACTAAAAAAAAGTCCCACAATACCAAGACCATCAATTCCAATTCCACCACTACCTAAGGACCAAATAATACTGCAAGACCATGACCACCACATAATAACTACCAGTTATACACTGGTTCTGCAGACATATAAGGGTGCGTCCCCATGGCAGAGGACAAATACCAGTCGGTTTATCCGACCGGTATTTGTCCTGTTTTAGTGCCGTCCCCACGGCCGCGTGGGGGGACCGCTTTTCTCCGCGATGAGCAGAGAAAAGCCCTTACCCTTCCCATTGACATGCACATATTCCGTCCGAAAACTGGACGGAATATGTGCATGGTCAATGTTTTTCAGGCGGCCGTCGGTTTGAAAAACGGAAAACCCGTGCAGTGGGGACTGCTGCACGGGTTTTCCATAGAGCCCTGTTGTGCTCGTTTGCGGACGGTTTTTCAGACAGTCTGCAAAACTGCAAACCGTCGGAATAACCGTCCGAAAACCCTTGCCGTGGGGACATGCCCTAAGGCACAGGTGTCAAACTGGCGGCCCTCCAGCTGTTGGGAAACTACAACTCCCATCATGCATTTGTAGAATCTATAACAGTGGGTATGATGGGAGTTGTAGTGTCCCAACAGCTGGGGGGCCGCCAGGTTGACACCCCTGCCCTAAGGGATTATAGTGTAGTTACAGCCAGTGACTCACTGGTGACGTCTTTTCTGATCGGCGTGGTCATTTTCTTTTCTGATCAGCGTAGGGTCCCTCCATAGTTAGGCAGGTACATACCGTGTTTCCCCGATAGTAAGACAGCGTCTTACATTCTTTTTACCCCCAAAAGTCCCAATATGTCTTACTTTCGGGGTATGTCTTATATAGGGGAGGTATAGGGCCAGCTGTAGACAGGTTAGGCCAGCTGTAGGCAGGTATAGGGCCAGCTGTAGGCAGGTATAGGCCAGCTAGCAGTTAGGCAGCTGTAGACAGGTATAGGGCCAGCGAGACGGTATAGGCCAGCTGTAGGCAGAAAAACACTTACCTGGCTCCCCGCTGCTCCGTCTCCTGCGCCGCGCCGCCTCCTCGCTGCTCCGTCTCCCGCGCCGCGCCGCCTCCTCGCTGCTCCGTCTCCCGCGCCGCGCCGCCTCCTCGCTGCTCCGTCTCCCGCGCCGCCTCCTCGCTGCTCCGGCCTCCCGCGCGCTCATCCCGGCACAGGCAGTGACGTCATCAGGCCGCGCTACGTCTTACTTTCGGGGTACGTCTTACATTAGGCGACCTCCCCAAGACACCGCTACGTCTTACTATCGGGGGTGTCTTACTATCGGGGAAACACGGTAGGTCCCCTCTATAGTTGGGCAGGTACATAGGTCCCCTTATAGTTAGGCAGGTACATAGGTCCCCTCATAGTTGGGCAGGTACGTAGGTCCCCTCCATAGTTAGGCAGGTACATAGGTCCCCTCCATAGTAGGGCAGGTACGTAGGTCCCCTCCATAGTAAGGCAGGTACATAGGTCCCCTCACAGTTAGGTATATAGGTTTCCTCTATAGTTAGGCAGGTATATAGATTCTCTCCATAGCTAGGCATGTACATACGTCCCCTCTTTTTAGTTGGGGCAGGTACTTTAGCCCCCTTTAAAAATTTTGGGCCCGGTACATAGGTCCCCTAAAAGTTAGGCAATTCCGGGGTCCCTTTTTAAAAAGCTAGGTTTTTTTAAGGTCACCCATAGTTAGGGCGGAACATACTTTTAGGCCCTTCTTTTTTTAAGATTTATAGGCCCTCTCTCTATAGTTAGGCTTTACATGGGTCCCCCTATATTTGGGTTGATGGGTTTTTCCTCAATATTTAAAAGCAGGTATATGGGATTCCCCCATACAATCGGGTTACATAGGTCCCCCTATATTGGGCATGTACATGGGTCCCCTCTATAAAGCAGGTACAAAGGCCCCTCAATAGTTAGACAGGTACATGGGTTTCCCCTCATTTTTGGGCAGGTACAAAACCCCATTCAAAGCAAAAGTTTATGGGCCCCCCTCATAGTCAGGCGGTAAAAACAAAAGGCCCTTCATATTTAAATTTTTAAAAATTTCCCCTCTATAGTTGGGCGGGTACATGGGTCCCCTCTATTGGGAAAGGAAACATAGGCCCCCTTTTTCATGGGAGGTAATTTTGTACTTTTCCAAATTGAAAAAATAATAAAAATTTAATACATAAATAAATAAAAAAGGGAAAAAAAAGGCACCCAATCGCAAGGCAAAATAAAAGGGGGGGTGCAGGCTGGAAAAAATCCCGTCACGGATCCACAATTTAAAAAAAAGGGAAAGCCCTTGCACCACAAAGGTAAAAGGAAAAAAATTTTAGTGCTTTATTTCATGTCCACGGGGGAAACGTTTCGGCTCACCCCAGACCTTGACCCCGGGAAAACGCGGGACCCTGCCGTCCGGGCCCTCCCAATCTTATTCCTTTTTTTTCCCTTGATCCCCACCTCCCGCTAAAGCCCCCCATTTATACAGGGAAAACCGTTTGGGAAAAAAAAATTTGGGCCACACAGCCGTTTTTTTAAAACAAACATACCCCAAAAAATTTTAACACAAACCATTTTAAAAAATTAACATATAAATTTTAAACCAATATAAATATATATTTTTAAATAAATATACCTCCACAAATAAAAAAATCCACCTCGCCCGGGGCCTCTCCATGTACATATATATATCTATATACAACCACAAAAAAATAACCCGAATAACACTTTATAACCACAGTCCCAAAACCCAGGGAGCCGGGGTTTCCTTGACCCCCCAAAACCGACCCGGCGCCCAAAAAACCCCCAAGGACAAAACCCCCCATTTTGCCCCCAGCCGTACTCCACTGCCCCGGAGGCCCAAAAGCCATACTCTATGGCTCCTCTATTTTGCTCCCCCGGGTTTAACACCCAAACCAAAACCCCCCCTTTCCGGGGGGCCGCCCAAAGTTACCCCCCCCCCTCTGGGGGAATCCAACCCCAAGGACCCCCCTCACCTTTTTTCCCTCCACCACCCCCCAAAAAAACCTTTCGCCCCGCCACCGCGGGGGAAGCCATGCCCCCCAAAACCCCGCAGACCCCCCCCCAAACCAAAGAGCCCACTCAAAAACCCCCCTTTAAGACCGAGGGCCCATAAGTCCAACCAAACCCGGGCCGTCAGATAAAACCCCCGTCCGCTCCCCAAAAAAATTCCCCACTCCCCCGCTTCCCAATTCGAGGGGGGCGCACAAGCACCCCCCCTTTACGTGCCACAAATCCTCCACTGACCTGTTGGCCTTTCCCCCAAGCCTTTTTCATGCTATCCACCGCCGGGGCCCCCCGGGCCCAACGATCCCGGGAAAAAACCCCAAATGCCGACCCAACAATCCCCCCCCCCGGGAAAAGAGGACCACAACCTAACTGCCCATACTTAATTTTTTTTTTCTTAACCAGCCCCGAAAAAAAAAAGGGTTTAAAAGGGACCCAAAAAACTTTTACCCCCGGAAATGCAACACCAAACCGGGGGGGTCTACCCAATGCCGCAACCGAAAAAATTTTCCGGGCACCCCCCCCAGCCCCCCTCATACCACCCGCCCCTTTTTCCACCAAATTTCACTCCCCACATCGCGCGAAAAGCCGAGCGGGCCGCCCCTCCGGCCGGACGCCGCTTCTCCGCCCCCCAGTGGACATAGGAAGTCCCAGGTTTCCAGACCAGGAAAGGCAACCGAGCTACAAAAGAAACAGAAACACAAACGGACGGCAAAACCAGCACAAGCCACCAACAACCCCCCCCCCCTATGACCTTCCCCCGACAACCAACGGGGGGCGCACAAATACCCTAAAACCCGGTCCGACTCCCATCGCCCCAAATCCCCCGGGCCCCAACTCGGGGGCGAAGACCCCAACCCCCGCCCCCCGTTGCCGCTCCAAACCAAAAAAGAGTGGGGGGGGCAAACTCACCGGGCCCCCAGCCCCCAAATGCCCCCAAACAGCCCCTTTGAACACCCCCGCGAATTTGGATACGGGACAAAAAGGGAACCCATCCTGGTGCCCCAAAATTAGGGGCCCACAAAACCCGCCTGCAAAAAAACCCAAATCCCTCAACACCCAAGGGCACATGAGAGCTCCGTAAAACCCCCCCCAAAAAACCCGCCCCTTTTTGGGCCCCCCCCCCTCCGGGAACCGCTTTGAACGTGGGATCCAAAAAAACCCCCCGGGCACCATCAGGGCCCCCACACGTCGGGGCCCTTTCGGGCCCCCCTCGTCCCCAGGGGGGACTGGGGGAAAACCCAAAACTCCCCCCCCCCAAAAACCGCCCCAAAAAAGCTAACGAAAAGGGCCCCAGGCGAAATAAAGCCACCTCTTCCCCACCCAGGGCCACTGACTGAAAAACCACCCCCCAAAACTTTCCCCAAAAAACCCAAAAAACACCACGGGGGCAACGCAAATCCCTGGCCCCCCTCCCAGGGCCCATAACCCGAAAGGCCCGGGAAAAAACCCAAAACCCCTTTTGTAAAACCCCCCTCCCTTCCCCACTTAAAACCAAATCAAACCCCGCCAAAAAATTTTGCGTACCTTAGCCACTGACCAGCCAACCCCCCTCCAAGTAACCATCAGGAAACAACATTGCCCCTACCCCTCTTTCCTCCCCCCGGGAAAAACCGGACCCAAAACCCGCAAGCCATTCCGCCACTTTCTCCCACCCCTTTACCTGGGCCCCAACCGGGTCCCACCTGACGGGGAAGCCCGGATAAAATGGCCTGCAAATGGGAATCCCGGGCGCCCCAAAAGGGTGACTGGGAAATTTCCTCCCTCCCCCTCCGGGCCAAAGGCCCAGCTTCCTAACCGTTTCCCACTGCAACCCGAGAAAGAAATCCCCACCAATTCGCCCCCCCGGGAAAACAGGGGCTCCGCCACCACCCCCGAATTTAATTCAAGCCCCGCAAAAACCCAACAACCGGAGAAACCCCGAACCACCGGGGGCCCGAAAAGCAGAAAAATTTTGTTAAATGGCCTGAAAACCACTCCCAAGTTGCCCCAAATGGAACCGAAAACCTTTCCCAAAACCCTAACCCGACCCCCCCATACTCAACTGCCCCCAAATAAGGGGAAAATTCGAGGAACGCCAAATTGGGGTACCAAAGGAGAATCCAAACACTTCCTCCGGGGGGGGGGCCAGGGGTTTGGGGGCCCGCACACCAGCTGCCCCGCAAAGGGGCCCCCAACCCGTGCTGCCTGCCGCAAAAATAAAGATGCCCCACCCCCGATTGGAGCCCCTCCCTGCCCAATAAAGGGCCCCTTGCCGTTAATTTTTCCCCAAAAAAGACCCCCACACGGGGCCAGGTCCTCCCTGTTTTTCCCCGGTTTTCAACCGCACAAAGGTGTGGCTTTTTCAATCCCCCCCGTACCCCTCGCCAACCGCCTACAAAAAACCCTTCCCATGGCAGAACCGGAAAGGGCAAAATTCAGTTTCCCCAAGCAAGGACTGCAACCCCCGCAAGGGAAATTTTCCCCCTCAACCGGCCCACCCTCTGCATTTCCCTTTTTTTAAAACCCCCCAATTTATCCCCCGGGCAACCTACACTCCAAAAGCCAGGGAATAAATTTACAAATACCCAAGAAACTCAAGCAAACACGGGGCCCTTTCCGTTTCCTTCAGCCAGGGGAACCCCCAAAACCCCTGCCACCCAAAAAACGCCTGGAGCATTTGCCCCGCAAATTGGGGAACCCGGGGGCCCCCAAAACCACACAGAAAATCTTTCCAAATAATGAATGATTGAGTCCAAACCCGCAAAAATCCCAAACCCGGCCCTTTCCAAAAAAGAACTAAACGCCTAAAAAAGGGGCGCAAAAAAGGGAAACAACCCATTGGGAGGCACCTATCCACATAAAACTGTCCCTCCCAATAACACCCCCAAAAAAACCCGGGGGCCCCGCCTCCCATGCCCCGGAAAAGTAACCAAAAGGGCCGATTCGATGTGGGCCTTCGCCATCAAGGAACCCCCCCCAAAAAACGCGGGAAACCAGGGCCACCGCCTCGTAAAAAGATGTATACACCCCCCTTAACACAAAACTCCGGTGCTTTTTGCCATCATTGACCGAGTTTCCCCTTTTGGTGAAAGACAAGTGGTGGTGACCAAATTTATTCCTCCTTTTTCGGAACCCCCCCCCAGCGGGGAAACCACCAAATCCGGAAAAAAGGGGGCCCCGCAAAAGGACACACATCCGACCCAGTGCCACTTTTTCCCCATTTCCCCTTTCATATTGGGGCCCGGGTTCTTTCCCTGTGCCAAACCTAAATTTTTTTAAACCCAAAAAGGGGACCTGATTCAAACCCGGGGGGGGGATCTTAAAACCTTCCCCCCAAAAACCCCCCCGGGAACAATTCACCCCTCGCCCGATCACTAAACCCGGCCAGGGAAAGGGTCCATCTCTCCCGGGGTTTTCACCGGTGTCGCCCCCCTTGGCTACCACCGGCCCCCCCCCCCCCCCCCCCTTCTTAAAACACCGGGGAACATGGGGCGAGGTCCCCCCCACAAAACAGCAGATGTGTTTGGGTTTACATCCGCCCCAAAATTTACCTTGGGGCCCCTATTGAACTGCCAGCAAGCTCCCCTTTTTGTCCACCAGCTTGGGCCCCCCCCCCCTGCTCCCCCCGCCATTAAACCCCTTTGGCCGCCCCCCAAACCCCCCCCCCCCTGAAAGGGGCGAACCGAACTTCGCCCGGGGCCAGAAATTTCAAAAACCAAAAGGGACCCCTTATGGCCCCACCGAATGGGCGGGGGGGACCGCCTTTCGTTTTTCGAAACTGCCTTTAAAGCGTAACCAAAGCCAAAACCCCCATAAGCCCCCATGCGCCCCCCCGATCGCATCCATGGGAACAAAACAGCGCCGAACAATTTTCCCGGGGCCTTCTCCCCAATCAACCCCTTGCCAATATGGCAAAAGCCTGCAGCCAATTAGTAAACCGGGGCAGGTTGGTCCCCCGGGGGGGGGCCAAACCCCCCCCTGGGTTTTTTCCCCTTCCTCCCCTTTTTTACTCTCCTCCTTCCCTTTCCCCCTTTTCTAGATTAAATTTTTTCCCGCGGCAGGAAAAAAAAAAGATTTCCCAAAGTATTCATCTTTCCATATCTTTTTCCCGCCCCCCTGCTTCAAATGGGGCCCCCAGGGGCCCCTTCAAAGCAGAAAATAACCTCCCCTTTTGCCTTTTCATCTAAACGCCCCTTTTCCTGGGTTGCTCCTTCCGGGGGGCCAGACCCCCTTTACCCCCCCCCTATCGCCCCTTTTCTCCGGGCTTCCCCCCACTGCCGGAAAATCCCACCAAAGGCCTCCCTTCCAAATTGTTTTTGGGAAACCCCCCGCACTAATCGGGGCCGGGAAACCCCCCCCACCCCCCCCCACTCTCCAGCCCCCGCCCAAAAACGCCCGGGACCGCATCTGCCAAATCCCCCCCTCCCCCGGTTTCCCCCCCTGCCCCCCGCCCCCCCGCACGGGGAATCCTGAAACCCGGGGAACCCCCCGCGCTCCCTACACTACCACCCGGGGGCTGCAATAAAAGGGGGAAACAAGCACGGGGCAAAGACATTTTACCACCAGGGGCGGGGGGCGTAGACCCACCACCGTTCCCCAGGGTTTTCCCAAAAGGGCGTCGCTCCGACAATCTCGATCCACCCGGTGTCCCCGGGAGCCCGGGTCAAGGCCCTCCCAAAACCCCAAAAAGGGGGAGGCCGACCTGCCAGGGCCCCGGGGCTTGAGGCCCGAAACCCCCCCCCCAAAAAAAAAAAAACCCCCACGCCTTTCCCCCGATGTTTCCCGGATGCTCCTCAACGACCACCGCCCCGGGGGCCGGGGCAGCCCCGCCCCCCGCGGGCCCCCTTCCCGCCCCCCGACTCCCCGTCCCTCCTCCCCCCGCGACTTTCCCGACCCCTCCTCCGACGCGGGTGACCCCCCCGACCGGGCAACGCCAGCAGGGGCCACCCTACCCGACCCTATCGCCGACAAGGGGCACAAAATGGAAAACCCGCACCGGAAATGGGGAACCACCCCCAAATGTCCCCCCCAGAGCCCCCGCCCACTTGGATGGGCCCCCCGGGCCAGAAAACCGCCCCGAAGACACAGGGCGATCCCCCCGAACCCGGGGGGTCCCTTTTTTTTTTTGGGAAAGGGGTCCCCCGGGGGACGTCGGGGGCCCCCCCCGGGGTGTAAAACAGGGCTAGGCGCTGCGGAGGCCTGGGCCCCTTTGTCTGCGGCTTTTCCTGCGGGGGGCCGGCCCGGGTTTCCCTTTGCTGCGGCCCCCCGGGGGCCCCTAACCACCGCCTGCAACCCCCGTCCCGCAGCCATGCTGCCCCCCCTTAATTTCCCGGCCCACCGCCGCAGCTCCCCCCAAAAAGGGGGGTCCCCTCCGCCACTTGTCTATCCTGTCCCGTTCCGCTAGGGGGTTTAAAGCAGCGCGCAGCACGGGGTCCCACTTCCTCACATGTGCTGCGCTGACTGCTTTTTCCCCGGGGAAGGGGGCGGGCCCAAAAAAACCCCCCCCCCCCCCTGCCCGGGACTCCCTTCCCCCCGGCCCGCCCCCCGTCATCATGACGCCCTCCGGCCGCGTCCCCGCGACCCCTCCCCGGGGCCCCCCCACGTGCCGGGTCATGCCGCCCCCCCCTCATGGGGGCCCCGGCCCCGGTCCGGCGCGCTGCCCCTTTTTCCCAAACAAAACAGGAGTGGCAAAAAAACTTCAAAATAAGGTCAGTGCTCATACATATGCAAACTACAATAAACAAATAAGTGAACAGTGCTAAAAAACATCCTTTTTAGTATTAAGGGCAATCAAAAAATATGTTTACAAAAAACCAAAATTTATTAATTGTTTATCAAAAACAGTGAAATATATATAAATTTACAATAAACATCCCAAAATAATAGTGTCCCTAAAAAGTTAAAATCTAAATATATTTACATGTGACAGGGCAGAATGAGCCCTCCTTCCCAAATTTCAAAAAACAAAGCCGCTTTAGTGTTGTAAAAAGGGTTTTCCGGGGGTCGGCCCGGGGGTAAGTGCGCAAGTCCGGGGGTCTTAGCAACGCAAAGAGTTCGCAGCGGGCCTGCCGCGACCCGCAAGGCCCCAAAGAAACCCCAAAACCGAGAAGCCATCCCTTTGAATAGGGCACCTTCAGCAGCGATCAATGAAATGGGAAAACCCCTCCATTAGGGTCCCTCTGAGTGCTGAAACCCCAAAAAAAAAAAACCAAACAGCTTGCCTTTTATTTAAAAATATTTTGTTTTTCCAAAAAGGAAAAAAAAAAAAAAAAAAAAAAAGGGGGGGGGGGGGGGGGGGGGGGGGGGGGGGGGGGGGGGGGGGGAAAAAAATAACCCCTAAAAACCCCCCCCTAATAAAAAAAAAAAAAAATCCCCCCCCCCCCCCCCGGGGGGCACGGGAGCCCACACACCTTTACGGCAAATGGGATGCACCTGCTCAATGACCCAAACACATAGCAAAATTTGCTAAAATTTTTATTAAACAGCCCATAAAAAACCCCCAAAAGAAACCCCAAAACACAGCAAATTAATTCATGCAATTTGGGGCTCCCAAAATTCCCCTAGGAGTCCCCCAAAAAAAATGGGGGTCTGGGCCCTTGATTCAGGGGGGGGCACCCCAAGACATTTCCCGGAGCAACCCCCCACAGAAACCAGGGCCCCATAAGCCCCCCGGGGAACCGCAAAAACCCAAAGGGAAAATTGACCCATTTTTAACCTGCTTTTTTCTGTAACCCATACCGGGGATGTCACCTTTGACTCTTACCTGTAATTAAATTTTCCCCTTTTTATATATTTGTCTAGTGTGCCCTCCAAGGCAAATTTAAAACCATAAACTTTAAACTTAGTTAGCTGTCTTGGGTCCGGCCCCCACACTTTCCCATACCCCGGTTTTTTGAAAAATAGCCTTTTCCCAAGGGTTTTTTTTTCCGGGCCCCGTTATAAGTCCCGGGAACCCGGGAAAGGGCTTATAACCAAACGAGAAAAACTGGTGGCAGCCGTTCCCGGGTTCTGGACGAGGGAAAATGGGTTTTTCCCGTCCTCCCCTTCTCCCTTTTGCCCGTGGGGGAAAAGGGTGAACATGGAACCGAAACTGGCTGACCCCCTTTTTCACCCCCTAGGGGGGCCCTGCAACGTCGAGATACACCCCAAGTTAGGGGCCGGGTTTTCCCCCCAGGGGGCCCGGGGGACCAAACTTTTCGTCACAGGGAAAATTTGGGGAAGGAAAAAGGGTTTAACAGCAAAATGCCCAAAGGGTACAAGTTTCTTAAAAGGGTTTTAAAGGGTTTTTCAATAACAAGATAAACAAGCCCCTGTTTTTTCTGATAAACACAATAGGGATTGGGCCCACCCAAGGTTTTACTTGGGCTGCCCGAAGCAATTAGAGCATAGAGAAATTTCAGTTTCCTAAGGGAAAATTGTGCCCCCCAACAGGACCGTTTTTCTTCCCTTGGGGCCCGGTAGGCCACTGCCCCGGGGCCCCACGATTTTCAGGGGGCCCTCCCGGGCAGCCCCCAAACCCCGCCCAGTGGAAACGACCCGCCCGGCTCTCCCGGGGGGCCCGGGTTCGGGGCCGCGCCGGCTCGAGCGCGCCGGGGGGGGCTGGGGGGTTTTCCTTTTGGCGGGGCCCCGAGTACCGTCCCCCAAATCTGTGGCCCCCTCATTCCCCACGCAGCATTTCCCGGGTCAAAAAAGACCCAGCCATGCAGCCACACGGCCCCCTGCCGCCCCGCGGGTCAAACAGCGGGAGAGGGGAACACTGGGGTCCCACTGACCCCCCCCTCTTTCACTCCCAGGAGGGCCCCGGGCAAAGGGACGTGATTGGGTGAGTCATTTGCCGCCCCCTCCGCGGCCTGCCCCTCGCTGCCAGCGGCCACCGCTCCGGACGTGGGAAAAGGGAAAAGGGAAAACAGGTGAGTAACTTTTTTTTTTAAATTTAATTTTTTTTAAAATACTGGGGCCCCTGTCTAACAATATACTGCCCTGCACCAATATACTGCCCTGCCACCTCTATACTGCCCTGCCACCTATATACTGCCCTGCCACCTATATACTGCCCTTCCACCTATATACTGCCCTGCCACCTATATACTGCCCTGCCACCAATATACTGCCCTGCCACCTATATACTGCCCTGCCTCCAATATACTGCCCTGCCACCAATATACTGCCCTGCCCCTGCCCTGCCACCTATATACTGCCCTGCCACCAATATACTGCCCTGCCACCTATATACTGCCCTGCTACCAATATACTGCCCTGCCACCTAAAATACTGCCCTACCACAAATATACTGCCCTGCCCCCCTATAAAACTGCTCTGCCCCAATATACTGCCCTGCCACCGATAATACTGCCCTGCCACCAATATACTGCCCTCCACCTATATACAGCCCTGCCACCAATATACTGCCCTGCCACCTATATACTTCCCTGCCAACAATATACCCCCTGCCACCTATATACTGCCCTGCCACCAATATACTGCCCTGCCACCTATATACTGCCCTGCCATCAATATACTGCCCTGCCACCTATATACTGCCCTGCCACCAATATACTGCCCTGCCACCAATATACTGCCCTGCCACCTATATACTGCCCTGCAACCTATATACTGCCCTGCCATCAATATACTGCCCTGCCACCTATATACTGCCCTGCCATCAATATACTGCCCTGCCACCAATATACTGCCCTGCCTACCACCTATATACTGCCCTGCCTCCCACCTATATACTGCCCTGCCACCTATATACTGCCCTGCCACCTATGTACTGCCCTGCCACCTATGTACTGCCCTGCCTGCCACCTATATACTGCCTTGCCTGGCTATATACTGCCCTGCCTACCACCTATATACTGCCCTGTCTGCACCTATATACTGCCCTGCCTGGCTATATACTGCCCTGCCTACCAATATACTGCCCTGCCTGCTCTAATTACTGGCCCTGCCTGCCCTACACTCTACAGGGGGGCTATAAACCTACCTACAGGGGACAGCATATCTACCTACAGTTAGCCTGTAAACCATACATGCCAACTCTCCCGTTTTTGGCGGGGGGGTCCCGCTATTTGGGGTCCTCCCCCACCCTCCCGGGGGAGTTGGCATTCCTCCCGCCGACAGCAGGCGGCGGGGGTACTTCAAATGACCGCGGCTCCGGAGTAGCGCTGGTGCGCTACTCCAGCACCGCCGGTCCGTTCCCACGGGCGGGTGAAGCGGGCGCAGGGTCCGCCACCCGCCCGGAGTCTCGCTGAGCAGGGAGGAGGCAGGAGGGATCGCTCCCTCCTCCCTCCTCCCCCTGTATGTCCGGCGCCGCTGTGCGCCGTACATACATGTCAGCGTCACAGAGGAAGTGACGCGCGGCTGCAGGGGAGTGACGCGCGGCTGCTCTCACTTCCCCTGTGACGCTGAGGAGATCGGCTGGAGCTGGCCGCGCTGCAGGAGCCTGGTCAGGTAAGTGGATTTTATTATTTTATTTTTATTAGTTTTAGGGGGGCACTGTCTGGCTACAATGGGGGGTCTACCTGGCTACAATGAGGGCAATACCTGGCTACAATGGGGGCACTACCTGGCAACAGAGGGGGCACTACCTGGCTACAATGGGGGCAATACCTGGCAAACAATGGGGGGCACTACCTGGCTACTAATGGGGGCACTACCTGGCTACTAAAGGGGGTACTACCTGGCTACTAAAGGCGGTACTACCTGGCTACAATGGGGCCACTACCTGGCTACAATGGGGGGCACTACCTGGCTACAATGGAGGCACTACCTGGCTACTAATGGGGGCACTACCTGGCTACTAATGGGGGCACTACCTGGCTACAATGGGGGCACTACCTGGCTACAATGGGGGGGCACTACCTGGCTACTAAAGGGGGTACTACCTGGCTACTAAAGGGGGCACTACCTGGCTACTAAAGGGGGTACTACCTGGCTACAATGGGGGCACTACCTGGCTACTAAAGGGGGTACTACCTGGCTACAATGGGGGCACTACCTGGCTACAATGGGGGGTCTACCTGGCTACAATGGGGGGACTACCTGGCTACAATGGGGGGTCTACCTGGCTAACAATGGAGGCATGGGGGCACTACCTGGCTAACGATGGGGGCACTACCTGGCTAACAATGGGGGCACTACCTGGCTAACGATGGGGGCACTACCTGGCTAACGATGGGGGCACTACCTGGCTAACAATGGGGGCAAGGGGGCACTACCTGGCTAACGATGGGGGCACTACCTGGCTAACGATGGGGGCACTACCTGGCAAACAATGGGGGCATCTACCTGGCAACAGAGGGGGCACTACCTGGAAAGCAATGGGGGCATCTACCTGGCCAACAGCGGGGGCATCTACCTGGCCAACAGAGGGGGCATCTACCTGGCCAACAATAGGGGCATCTACCTGGCCAACAATAGGGGCATCTACCTGGCCAACAATAGGGGCATCTACCTGGCAAACAATGGGGGGCATCTACCTGGCAAACAATGGGGGGGCATCTACCTGGCTAACAATGGGGGGCATCTACCTGGCTAACAATGGGGGCATCTACCTGGCTAACAAAGGGGGGCATCTACCTGGCTACAAATCTGGCTCTACCTGGCTACAGAGAGGGCATCTATTTGGCTACAAGGGGGCATCTACCTGCCTGTAAGGGGCACTACCTGGTTATGGGGGGCTACTACCTGGCTATAAGGGCATCTACCTGGCTTTCTTCCAAAGCCGTTATGCAGTTAGGTGGAGTAGGTGTGGCTTTTTGAAGGGGCGTGGCATATCGTCAAGATGGGCGTGGCCATGCAAATTTTTGCCGCGACGCGCTACGCGCGCCGCCCACTAGTGTCTCCTGCTTTTTCATTTTCAAAAGTTGGCAACTATGCTGTAAACCTACATACTTAATGGTGGGCAGCATTACTGCCTACTTACTAGATGTGGGGCGCCCATAACTGAGGTAGGAATCGGTAGTGAAGTGCTGATAAAGTGAGGATTCTAAGATGTTTGTGTGTTACATTCTGCAGGGATGAGTTGCGGCCGGGACAAGTCGTCATGGCGGTGTGGATGGAAGGAGAGGAAAAGGGAAAAAGAACGATTCAGAGAACGACTGATCAGACAGGACGTCCCCGTGAGTCCTGGTGTCAGGGGTTATTTTGCTATTATTTTCCCATCAGTGCTAAAGTCTCTGTCATGTAATGGTGACCTGAGCTGGTAATGTTTATATTTGTTTCTTTGAGTAGTGTTTTTTTTTTGTTTTTGTTTTTTTTTTTTTGGGGGGGGGGGGCCCAGTGCACCTGTCTGCTCAGGGGCCCATAGTGCTGTTAAGACGGCCCTGCAAACAAGCAGGAGATAAGAACTGCTCTAACTTTGAAAGGAAGCAAAAATCAGAAGAGCGATGTATTTGTTGATCATCTTTATTTCCCTACCTGCATAAAGCTAATCAACGTGGTGAGACTGCCCCTTTAATGACTACATGATATACAGTTACATCATGCATTGTTGAAGGGTTAATAATCATTATTCCACCATTATTCCTATCCCGTTCCCCTTTGGATCTCATGTAATCCTGGTTCTAACTGGATACCTTGGGTCACATGACTTTATTCCATACAGGTGTTCCACAGGACAGAAATGTGGGCTACACCATTTTTTTTGTTTTCTAGATAAAGGCCTACTACATTGGTAAACAAGAGCTACAGGAGCAGAATTTTTAATATAGTATATTAGATAATTGAAGGATTTCTTATTATCTACATAATAAGTAAAAATACTATAAAGTGAACAATCCCTCTAATAATCATTTATAATTAAAAGTTACACTTTTTTGCCAGTATGTTTGGCCGATGAATATCGCGACTAAATATAGAAAAAGTCGTAATTATTGGGTAGAATGAAACCTACAAACACTTTGTGATCAGTCAAGCACTGCACTTGGACAGACGCTCATGCGGCTGCTGCCAAGCCGACTAGTCATTTGATATGTGGATTGGAGTGGTGCTCTTGTCATTAAGGCTAAACAGTAGGTTTGGCAAATGTGCAACTAGATTCTCAGATTCATGTGTTTACTTTAGTACATTGCGTACATTATGTTCAAAAAGAAAGATGTAGAAGGGGGACATGGTCCAAACTACTGGCGCCTGATTACATAGCACTCAGCCTGTGATGTCACCCTCTATTTACAGGTGACCCTCTCTATGGCATCATCACTTTGTGACATCACCATGAAATCACAGACTTCTGCTATTGGGTCCCAGGAGTCTTATTGTCCCTTTGAGAACCACATGTGCAAATCGCCAGCAAACTCTATGCCACCGGCGGATCGGACTGGCCCACAGGTGAATAGGGAAAACCCCCGATGGGCCCCTGAGTTTGTGAGACATGGAGTTTTTTTTTTTTTTTGCTGCATATACATAATCAGAAGAGAGGCAAAAAGCAAGAGGCAGAGTATAGGACGCATCTACAGTAGCTGTAGGGTGGGCCCCTAAAATTTATTTCACTGGTGGGCCCAGAAGCAGCTCAACTGGTGGGCCCTCAGAGTCAACTCCACCTGTGGGACCTAGGCACCCCAGTGTGACACTGGCCACCAGTTTCATTGATTTAGGACATACTTACCAACCTTTCCTCTGCTGATTCTGGTACATTGTAGTCCCACCCTGGGAACACCCCCCATCTTCCTGGCAACACCCAATTTTAAGCATACTTGCCAACTTTTGGAAGTGGCCTTCAGGGAGCTTTTGAATTGCAGCTTCCCGCCTTGATGGTTTGAGTGGGCCACACTCCCTGTTTTACATGACATGCCCTCTCTTGCGCAAAGCCACACCCCCGTGTCACATCTGTGTAACAGCTTTGGAGGAAAGCTGATAAGGGGATGTGGTATCCTTCAGCTTTACTGGATGTTGGATCTCCTAACCAGCATCCAAGCTGGAGAACACAATATTAATCAGCTTTCCTTCAGAGCCGAGCTACAATATGGTCCCTCTGCACCAAGTGATGTCAGGGCGGCGTCTCATGACGCTTTATCCTGGCACCACCACTATAGACAGAGCAACCCACAGCCAGTAACAAAGTGCTCAGATGTATAAAGTGGGTTAGCTGCCATATAGCCTTAGGCTAAAACCGACCAAACATTGTTAACTTGTGACTATGTTTGGCCCCTTTTCAGCCATTTATGCTGCACTAGTGTATATAGTGCGCAGTGCATTTTTTACACATTTTTGGAGCGTTTTTTTTTTGGGCATGGTTTTTGCCCTGTCTGTTAATGTGTATGGGTGGAAACTAGTGTTAATCAAACTGTTCTAGAAAAGTTAAGTTCTGGTAGAACTTCTCAAATTTTTAGAACTCAGAACTGAACATTTTACTGTTCGTTCGAATAAAGTTCTAGTTGGACCCGCCTTTTTCAGTTTCATTTTCAGCGGCTTTCTGCACTTTTGGCGGTCATCCAATCACCTTTCTGCACTTTTGGCAGCCATCCAATCACCTTTCTGCACTTTTGGCAGCCATCCAATCAGTGCAGAGCACAGAGAAGCGTCAAAACCGTCATCGCTGAGGTGTAGGGCTCTCATTGGCTGCTAAAATCACATGACCATGTTATATATATTTCACTGTATTGCCTTGTGAATGCCATTTTCAGCTCACTCTCTGTACTGTACAAACTGCTCTTAGTCATTTAGATAGAATTTTCCTCTCCATAGACAGCAATAGTTAGGGAGTTTGGTATTGCTGGCTGCATCTTTCCCACATCCAGAAGCTGTTATTTGGTGATATTTGCAGGCTCACATAATACCTAACTCGTATACACATGAATATATATTATACAGAATGCTTGGATTTCCTAAATCATACTCAGTGCTCAAAAGTTCTGTTTTTTTCAGTTTTGGCGGTTCAGTAATTGTATAACACACCATCTCCAAATCTCTTATGTGTCAAAGGGGCTTTTGGGCCCCCTCAGAATGCAGGGCCCTGTAGCAGCTGCTACCGCTGCACCTCCTACGCCCCTGCTTGCAAGCTGTCCTCATCTTTTCAGTTAGCCATTGAATAGAATGAAGTATTTTATCCTCTCAATTTTTTTCTGTCACTCTTAGAGCCAAATTTTCTACACTAAGTTGTTCCATGTATCCAGTTTACTGTTCTGGATGGGAATTCCAGCTTCTCCTCACATGTTTAGGTATAAAAATTAACCAGAACATCTTCTCCCAATGACTTTAATGGGGTTCAAATAGAACTTCGAACTCACAAAAGTTCGAGGTTCTAATCGAACTAGAACTTTTTACTGCTCGCTCATCTCTAGTGGAAACCTCATCCAAAACCTCTTCTGAAGAAGCGTGTTTCAGGCAAGATTTTGATGCTGTTTTGGCACTGAAAAATCAGCGTCCGAAAGGCATCCAAATAAGCCGTGTGAGCATCCCCTAATAGGCCGCCCAAGTGTGTATTCTAAAAGTTACCAGTGCTTGATATGGCCGGTACAAATAAAATACCGGCACTGGCCCCCTGGCAGTATAATCGTCCCTGCCGGTGGATTACCAGATTGGTGGCAAACCTACTACAGCAGGAGATTTACCAACTCTTCAGGGAGCCCAGGAGGACTCCCCCTTTTCAGGTAGCCTCCCGGACGATCAGGGAGAGTTGGTAAATGTGCTTTTAAGATGTATTGTTTGCATGAAACCCCCAGTTTGTGGGAGTCTCCCAGAGGAAGACTTGTATTCTGGGGTTCGGTTTGGGGTCTGAATGTATTTTAGGGCCTGCCCTACTACATGCTACTGGCAGATCAGACTGCTTTGTAACATGACAGCAACTATTTGCTGCTAATCACACCACTGCTAGAAACTCCCTGGTGTTAAACTCCAATGAAGGCAAGTATGGTGTTTATGGGAATTTACTCAGTAGAGTCACATTATTATGACCACTAATATCCAGAATAACAACCAGCACAGACAGAAGCTAGACGACCCTGTGACCGGTCTTCTGAGGTACAAAGGACAGAGTTCAGGCTGCACAATATGATTTTGTAGGGTACAGGCCATAGTCGTAGCAAAATTTCCCACCCCCAAGGAGATTGTGCCTTTCAGATGTGGCATGTACTTGCTCGTTGCCTCTCTCCCCTCTACCATTGTTTTATGGGGCCTAGTGTCATCACAAAATAAAGCCCCAACCTATCACCCCATAATCTCCCCCCAACTCCACCTATTTTCTCATGGGGAGTTTGTACAGAGGTGGGGAATGGGTAGGGAGTCTATGATGTTTGTGTGGTAGATTCTGCAGGGAGGAGTGGTGGCTGGGAGAAGTCATCATGAACGTCTGGATCTGATGGAGAAGAAAAAGGGGAAGTAAACAACTCATCAGAGAAGGCGTCACCTATAAGTCACTGGATGTAACTGCACTGTAATCACTTATATGTCTGCAGAGCCTGTGTACACTCGTAATTACTGCTATATGGTCACTGTATGGTGGTTATATACAGTCTGCAGAGCCTCTGTACACTGGTATCTACCACTATATAGTCACTGTATGGAGGTAATATACAGTCAGTAGAGACTCTGTACACTGGTATCTACCACTATATTGTCACTGTATAGAGGTAATATACAGTCTGCCGAGCCTGTGTACACTGGTGTCTACCACTATGTGGTCACTGTATGGGGTAATATACAGTCGTCCGAGCCTGTGTACACTGGTGTCTACCACTATGTGGTCACTGTATGGAGGTAATATACAGTCTGCAGAGCCTGTGTACACTGGTATCTACCACTATATGGTCATTGTATGGTGGTAGCATATAGTCTGTATATAGTCTGCAAGGCTGTGTACACTGGTATCTCCTGCTATATGGTCACTGTATGGTGGTATTACCACTATATGATCACTGTATGGCAGCAATATACAATGTGCAGAGCCTGTGTACACTGGTATCTACAACTATATGGTCACTATAAGGCAGTAATATACAGTCTGCAGAGCCTGCGTACACTGGTAATTACCACTATATGGGCACTGTATTGCAGTAATATTGAGCTTTGCATACTGAACTTTATTTAGTCATATTGTAGTGGTATTATTCAGTCACTATATGGTAGTAATGTGTGGTCATGTTCTGGTGGTTATCTGGTCTTTATGTAGTAGAAATGATTGGTAATGTTGGTCTTGGTGGCGGGATTTGATTAGTAGCAGTAGGATGGTAATATGTATGGTTAGGAATATTCTCTGTGTATTATTTAGTAACTGTATGACTATTATTAAAAGGTCCTGGAAAATGTTCATGGTCGGGGTGTAGAAATGGGAGCCCATCCAAAAGTTTACTGTGGGGCCCATCCTTCTATAGTTATACCCCTTCCAGGAAGTAATTCAATAAGATTCTGGTAGGTTGTCCCGGGTATCTGAAGCTGACTGCATTCCACAGTTGCTGAAGGGTCCATAGAGCCAACACCACCATCCAGGGGCTCCCACACCTGCTGGAGGGTCCATAAAGCCAACACCACCATCCAGGGGCTCCCACAACTGCTGGAGGGTCCATAGAGCCTACACCACCATCCAGGGGCTCCCACAGCGGGCTGAGGATCCTAGAGCCAACACCACCACCCGGGGCCCCCCCACATGCGGGAAAGGGTCCATAGGCCAACACCCACCTTTCCAAAGGGGCCTCCCCACAGCTGCGGGAAAAGGGGCCCTAAAAGCCAACACCACCACCCCCCCGGGGGCTCCCACAGCTCCCTGGAGGGTCTATAGACCCCAACACCCCCCATCCAGGGGGTTTCCCACAGCTGCGCAGGGTCCATAACCCAACACTCAAAAAACCAAAAGGTGCCCCAAACACTGCGGGAGTGTTTCAAAAGAGTCCAACCCCAAACCATCCAGGGGCCCCACAGCTGCGGGAAAATTCCATAGACCCAAACCACCACCATCCGGGGGTCCCACAGCTGCTGGAGGGTTCCATAGAGCCAACACCACCACCAGGGCTCCCAAAAAGCTCCCTGGAGGGTCCCAAAAGAAGCCAACCCCCAAACCACCCCAGGAGCCCCACAGCGGGCTGGAGGGGCCCAAAAGGCCAACACCACCATCCAGGGGCTCCCACGGGCTGCGGGAGGGACCATGAGCCCGACACCACCATCCGGGGGCTCCCACACTGCTAGGGGAAATTCCCTAGAACCAAACCACCACCCCGGGGGTTTCCCACAGATGCTAAATTTGGGTTCAAGTCGGAAAAAATTGGGGCCCAAGTAGTATTTGGGGAAGTTTTTGCTAATGCTCACCCAAACCCAATGTTAACATTTCTATCTGTGCATTGTCCTTTTTACCCTTGGAAAGAACCCATCAACCCCATAGAAGACAATCACATGTATGATTTGTATGGGATCTGAAAGGGATGGATTCATACCCAAAAAAGGGGTTTTTTAGAGCCCCCTTTTAAACAGGGAAAAAATGACTCATAAAATGCCCTAAAAAAAATTTCCCAGACCAAAAAATGCTGCCCACCACAGGTTTGTGTTTTTCTGGTTGCATGGTCCCGGGGTTCTCTGAGTTTCCCTTGGGCAAGAAAGCAGAGACCCAAACCCCCAATACTGGTCATAAAATTTGGGAAACCTTTTCCCTCCAAAACTATTAGAAAGAAGTGTTTTTGACATCCGACTGTTTCCGGACCCCAAACAAAATTGGGGTTTTATCAGATTGCAGGTAAAATCCCTCTGCTCCCAGGGGCCCCAAATACACAGTAGGTTAGCAAGGGGGGCGTGACATCCGACTGCTGGGGGAAACCCATACACATGGGGGTTTTATCAATTATTTGGCATACCTCGCCCGGGGCCCCATAAAACCAAAGTTTTAGCAAAAAGGGGGGCAGTGACACCCCGACTGTCCGGGAACCCATCCCCAAAATAGGGTTATCAATTTGAAATGACTTTCCGTCTCCCCTCCGGGGCCCCCAAAACACAGGGGGGTCAGTAGAGGTGCATTTGAAACATCCCCCTGCTCCGGGGCCCCAAATACACAGTAGGGTCAGTAGAGGTGCATGAACCCGGGTTCGGCCCCCGGGGCTAAATACACAGTGGGGTTTATCAGATTTTGGCATCCCACCCACCCTGCCTCCGGGGGCCCCTTACACAGTGGGGTTAGCAAAGTGCAGTGACACCCCGTTCCTCCCGGGGGCCCCCTACACAGTAGGTTAGAAAGAGGTAAAAGGGGAACTTTCCGCCCCTACCCGGGGCCCCATACACAGTGGGGGTCATAAAAGGTGCATTTGGACATCCGGCTGCTCCCTTTTTTTTTTTTTTTTTTCTTTTTAATAAACATTTACTTTAAAAATTTATAAATACATTTGTAAAAAAGCTCACCCAGGCCAAAAATTTAGGGGTTTTTTCCCTCATTTTTTTTTCTTTAAATTAACCCCAAGTTTTTTAAAATTGGTGTTTGGGTTTTAAAGAAATATATAAACCCAAAGATGGCAGTGTCCCTCCCAACCACGGGTGAGCAAGGGAAAAAGGACCCAAAAAGGGCCTCTGTTTTATCACCTTTCATCACCTTAGGGGGTTTTGGTTGGCCCCGCTTGTTTGCTTTTTTTACTAAAGAAAAAAAGTTTGCTACATTTTTAACCGCATAAGGATACGGGGTTTTTTTTTGGTTTCTTTAGGGGTTCCTTTTGCGGGACGGGGTTTTCCCCCGACTTCCATTTGTGAGTAAAAAGGGGTTTTTTTCCCGCCGGGCCCACGGCAAATTTTCAGGAAATCGGCCAAAACATTTGGTTTGGGGTCACCCGGAAAAAATAGAAAGTGAAAAAGGTCCACAGAGGTGGGGGGCCAAATTCTTTTGTATTTGTTTATTCACCCTGTTTGCGGGCCATTTTTTGGCTCCCCTTTCATTTTTTGGGAAAAACCCCCCCCCCCATGCTATCCAGGAAAATTAAGGGCACCACCAGTTAATTTGCTACAGCTATTAACACAACACAGCACCAACCCCAATCATTTAGCAAAGATCCAGTCTGAAATCAATATGACAGCTGAGAGAAGGGCCCAAAATTTGGGCACCGTTTTTAAATAATAAAAAGTTCCCATCCCTGAAAGGGACATGGGAAAATGGAAGCCCCCATTTAGGGGAAACCGAAAAAGCAAAAAATAAAAAACTCAAAATTTTTGGTGGGGCCCAAACATACATTAAAACCCTTTTTAGAAAAAAAATTATCCCAAGGGGTTTTAAAACTCAAAAAGGTTCCATCCTTTGAGGCACCGAAATTTTTGAAAATAAATGGAAATAGCATACTCTCAAAATTGTTCCCGGGCCCACTAATAAAACTCATAAATTAAGTTTCTGGAAAACAGAAAAATTAAAAAAAAGGGTGGACCCAAAAAGTTCAAAAAAAATTAGAAACTAAAGTGAATATGTTTGCGGAAAAAGGGATTTTCCCAAAGGCCAAACAACCCCATTTAAAAGAAAGTTTAAGAAACAAGGACTTTAAAAAATGGAAAACCCAAGAAAAAAAAAATATAATAGAGATATAAAGGAATACAAACAAAAAAAGGGTATATCCCATGGACAAAAGAAAAAAGTCTTTTTACCCAGAACATCCTAAAGAAAAAAAAAAAACAACAGAAAAAGTGGAAAAATTCAAAAAAGTTTCCTCTGATTGGGAATAAGTACAGATGGTGGGCCACACAGACAGGATAAACCCAAGAAAAAACCCATATTGAAGCCCCAAGAGGCACCCGTTTAAAACAAAAATAAGAGATTCAAAAAACGGGAAAAAGGGGAAAAACCAAAAAAAAAATCAAGCCATACCGAGGAAATAAATGAGAATTTTTGGGCCACAACACAAACGAATTTACGGACATAAGGGAGTCCCCCAAAAAAAAGTGATTATCCTCACTTAAAACTTTTTTTGACTGGTACACCCCGGGAAAGCCCCTTAAAGGGCGGGGGTTTTTAAATTTTTTAAGAAAACCCACACGGGAAATTTTAATTTGTTTGGGACCCCAAAATAAAACATTAAATAAAATTTTTAAACTTTTTGAAAAGAAAAATTTGGAATTTTTTTAAAAGGGGAACAAAAAACAAGGAAAGATCTGCAGATAGTTGGGCATATCTTTAATGAAAAATGAACCCCTACACTTTAAAAGAACAACTTGCCTTAAATACCCCCTAATGGAAATTTTGGAATGTAAAAAGGGGCAATCCTGATATAAATTAAAGGGCGGGGAAAGGAAGGAAAAACATCATTTTCCCCAGCACACTTTCCCAAAATCCAAGTTTTTATCCCATAAAGGAAAGAGATCCGGGCCCCCTGGAAAAACTTTTTCAAAATGTAATGGAAACAGATTTTCTAAAATTACAAAAAAATAAAAAATTTTTAGGGAAAAAAAATTTGACAAACGGGAGAAAAATACAATAAAAATGCGTGGGGCCAAATAAAACCCTTTAAAAGGGGAATTTTAAAGGGAAAAAAAAAAAAACCTCATTTTTTAAAAAGGGCCCTGATAAAGGGGGGCCCCCTGAAGTCTTAGATGCGGGCCCCTTTCTTTAAAAAACAAGCACATAAAAATTTTAAAGTTTGATGTCAACCCATCCCAAAAAAAGCCCAAAAGACCCCCACAAAATACTTTAAAAGCAAATTTTATCAATTTTTTTGCAGAGGGTCATTTTTTGGGGAGCCATTAATGACAAACAAAAAAGCTTCTCTATAAGGAATTCCCTTTTATCCCAATCTTCTTTGGGGGCTCCCAAAATTCATAAAGATGGTTTTCCCCACCAGGCCCTTCGCCCTTTTCATATGGGGAAAGGGATCCCTAAATGGGGGCCTCAGTAGTTTTTTTTGATGAACTATTGAAACCCTTTTCGTCCCAAAGTTTTCCCCCGGGTATTTAAAAGGCCCAAAAATCCGTGCTCCAAATGTTTTTTCTGGCAATAAAAGGGGAAGGGGCCAACTAAAACATGGGTCACCGGGTTGTGTTTTTATGCTAAAATTCGTGTATCCCACACGAAGTAGCCCTGGTAGCAAATTTAGCTTTTTCTTAAAAATCAACAAGAAAAGTATGAAAAAACGTACAGGAATTTATTATTTTTACGGGAGAGTTCTTACTCACCCCGTAACTACTTTCCCAAATTTTTTAGAATGATTTTTTTAAAACCAGCTAGGGGGGCGCTCAAGGGGGGAAATTTTTTTGCCCCTCCCTGGCCAATTTTTAAAAATGGCCCTGGGGGGGAGCACCAAGCCATCATAACTTTAGCAAAACCCCTTTTTTTTTGGGGTTTGGGATTGTTTTGGGGGGGGGGAAAAAAAAAAGGGCGCTTTTCATCGATGACCTCTTATAAATATGGGGTCACGTTTTACCCATACAGTTTTTTCCTTTTAGTTCGTTAAAACAGAATCCGTTTAATTTTTCGGGTTTACATGCCAGTTGGGGGCCAAAAACCCAAAATTCCGTTTTCCCGGAAAATACAAATTTCAGGGGGCCAAGTTTTAAACGGGTAAAAAAAATTCTACCACACACTAACAGTAAAACCCAAATTTTGGGCAATCAAATTTTTAGGGCGAACAGTTTTCCACCAGTAATACTAAAACCAGCAATTTCCCTTAAAGGGGAGGTTCATTAGAGCAAAAAATAACATGCACACTGACAGGATTATAAAGAATTTGAAAAAAACAATTACAACAAAAAAGAACAAAGAGGTTTTTAAAAAAACAAAAGATATTGATAAGGGTAAAAGTAAGGTTATTTGGATGAACAAAAAAATCATTGTTGACCACAATTTAAAAAAAAGGGGGAACAGGAAATCAGAAAGGGCCCAAAAATTTCTTTTTCTACTAAGTACAAGTAAAAAACTTTAATCAAATTTAAAACCAAAATTTAAAAGAAATTTTTGAAACATCTTACGTCAAGAGAAAAAATTGGGCAGTACATGGCTAAGGGGGGTGCAGGTGTTTCCCAAAAAAGGGGAAAAACCCGGGAAAAAATCAATCCCCCAGCACACCACCTTCCCCGGATTTAGAAAAAAAAAACCCTATATAAAAGAATTCGACACTTCCCCAAAATTTTTAATATTCCCTCATTTCCTAATACATCATAAGTGCCCTTTTTCTGTAAAAGAAATATTTAAGGCAGTACAGAAAAACGAAAAGAAAAAACCCGCATTATGGAACCCATAGCAAGTATTTAAAAGGGGCCCAAAGGGCAATTATCGGGGCTGCTAAAAAATTTTTTTAGAGGAACATAATGGCGAAAAATTAAAATTTTAATTTTAAATATTCCCTAGGCCCCAAAAATTTCCACGTCCATAAACGGGGGGGGCAATTTTGGGCAAAAATTTGTGAGCAAAAAAGAGGGACAAGGATCCTCAACAAGGCACCAAAACCACAAGGTCTCAATTTTCCCCACCCAAATGGGTATTAAAAATTTTATAGAACAAAAAACAAATCCTTGGATTTTAGTATTGGGGCCGGGTGACTTATACAAGTGTTTTTTTTTTCTTTTTTTTTTTTTTTCCCTGCAACAATTTTAAATTTAATTTGTATCAAAACCCTTTAGAGAAGCTCATCCAGGCCAGATTTTAGGTGTCCTCATCATTTGCATTCATTAAAAAATGTGACCCCGTTTTTTTTGAATTGGTGATTTGGTTTTAAAGCAATAATAAAAGCAAGATGGCAGTGGACCCCGGCCCCCACAGTGAAACAAGGAAAGGGACCCGAAAAAAGCCTCTTTGGTTTTAAACCAATGTTTTATCACCTGTGAGGGGGGTTTTTGGGTTTCTGCACTGCTGTGTTTTCTGTTTTTACTGGAAGAAAAAAGCTTTTACATTTTTTTCCGGGGATGAAGGATAAAAGGGTTTTTCCTTTGGGGCAAGCGTTCCCCTGCGGGACAATGTAAACCAGACTTCCAAATTTGTTGGGAAAATTTTTACACAGTTTTAAAAGGGGTTTGCAGAGGGGCATTTACATTTCCTACTGGCTCCGGGGATCCCCCTACACAGTAGGGTTAAAACAGAGGTGTCAGTGACATCCACTGCTCCGGGGCCCCATAACAGCAGGGGTTTGCAGAGGGGCAGTTTACATCCGAAATGCTCGGGATCCCATACACATAGGGGGTTTTCAAGTTGCAGTGACATCCCTCTGCTTTCCGGGACCCCAAAACACAGTAGGGGTTTGCAGGGGGTGCGGTGCATCCGTTTTTGGGGGCCCCCGGGCCCCCAAAAACAGTAGGGTTAGCAGAGGTTTCAGTACCTCCGTCTTCTCCGGGGCCCCCAAAACAGTAGGGTTAGCAGAGGGCCTTGACATCCCCTCTGGGTCCAGGCCCCATACACAGTAGGGGTTTCAGAGGGGGAAATTACATCCGTCTGCTCTGGGGCCCTATACAAGTAGGGTTTTTGCAAGGTTCAGTGACATCCGTCTGCTCCAGGCCCCCTACCAGTAGGGTTAGCAGAGGTGCAGGTACATCCCTCTGCTCCAAAGGCCCCCTACAGATAGGGTTACAGAGGGTTTAAAAAAATGACAACCCTCTGCTCCCGGGGGCCCCCTACACATAAGGATTAGTTTTTAAAAAACTGTTTTTTAAAACAAAATGTCCCGGGGCACCTCTTGGTTCATTTTGGTTTTCCTTTTGGGACCCTTTAAAAGCTGACGTTTACCTCCCCCCATCATTTACATGGGGGTGCTCCCCAGATTTTAAGCTGCTTATTCACCATTTCTCCACTCACAATACACTTTCACCCCAGCAGCATGCGAACAGTTCACAAACAGGCAGTTTTTAAAATAAACCCCCATCCTTATCCAAAAACCAATTTAAAACATCCCTTTTTTGCAAATCTGATAAAAAATTTTAAAAAGAACGAGGTTTTGGAAAGGAAGGGTGAGAAGCTCCAATTTCCCTCTGTGGATGTAACAAATTCTCAATTTGCTTCTGACTCACGAAACTTTTAAAAAGCAAAAGGGATATTAAACCATTTTCACTCTTTTGCATACAAACTGTTTCGGCGTTTTGCCCCTCATCAGTGCAAAGCAGAGAGATACTGGCTGGCTGGGTGGGAGGCAATGAGTGTCTCAGAAAGGGAAGATCTCTCTTTTGGGAGAGCAACATATAGGCGTGTGGAGTTTTGAATTGCCGTTTTGCCCTCCACTAAGCATCTGCATATCACAAGGGATTATTGGAAAAGAGCTAGAAGCTCAAGCGCCCTCTATAGGATGTAACAAATCCTCAATTTGCTTCAGACTCACTGAATCTTTAGAAAGCAAATGGGGTATTAGCCAAGCCAACATCACTCATCTGCATACAGCTGTTTTGGGGTTTTGCTGTGTACTGCTGTGTACTGGCTGGCTGGGTGGGAGGCAATGAGTGGCTCAGAAAGGGAACATCTCTCCTTGGGGAGAGCACCATATAGGCGTGTGAAGTTTTGAATTGCCTTTTTTCCCAAGGGGTAAGCCTATCGCACATCTCATATACCGACCAAGCCAGCACTCCACACGTCACTTCCTTCATGAGCTACTTGCTGGCGACATAGAACGTGGTCATAATAATGTGACTCTACTGTGCACATGGGTGTATATGCTGTATGTAGATGTGCTTGTTACAAATGTCACGCTATGTTCACATTTGTGTTTTTGGAGCCCCCGTTGCAGATTCTGGGACATAAAGTACTGCATGTAGTTAAAAAAAACAACTTTGCACACTGGTTAGATAGCGCTGTAACTTTTTCAGTCTCTCGATAAATATTGAGGTCTCTTGGGGGGGGGGGTAATCCCTGCCAATGTTACGTCATTGGATAATGTGAAAAATCGACCACCTCATATGTTTGTTAATCTGCCTTAAATATCAGTCAAACAAGTGAATAACATGTTGATGCTTTTTACAGGCCCAACATATTAGAAAGCCTTATCGCAGCTGTTTGTTAGACATACCAGCAAAGATTACTGTAAGACGGTTGTTGTTACACTGGAGGAACAGTCTTTGTGAAAGCCAAGCTTTACCCTTACCCACAGGAGGTTGTGTAAATCCATTCAAAGTCACTTCCCCTGATAGGAAACAGTTCTGTAAACAGTTTGCCTTGAGGAAAACAAACAATTAAACGTCACAGCCACTTGGATCCCATATTCTTTTACAAATCCTATAGTTTTTTATAACAATTAAAAGTGCTCCCAATAAAAATGGAAAATTGAAAAGACAGCAGCTACCACAGATATATAGCAGAGTCGTAGTCTATAGTGTTGATCGAACTGTTCTAGAAAAGTTAAGTTCTAGTAGAACTTCTCGAATTTTTAGAACTCGAACTAAACCGAACATTTTACTGTTCGTTCGAGTAAAGTTCTAGTTCTATTTCTAGTTGGACCCGCCATTTTCAGTTTCGTTTTCAGCGGCTTTCTGCACTTGTGGCGGCCATCCAATCAGTGCAGAGCACAGAGAAGTGACAAAAACGTCATCGCTCAAGTGTAGGGCTCTCATTGGCTGCTAAAATCACATGACCATGTTATACATATTTCACTGTATTGCCTTGTGAACGCCATTTTCCTCTCACTCTCTGTACTGTACAGACTGGTCTTAGTTAGATAGCATTTTCCTCTCCATAGACATCAATAGTCAAGGAGTATTGTATTGCTGGCTTCATCTTTCCCACACCCAGAGGCTGTTATTTGGTGGCATTTGCAGGCTCCCATAACGCTAACGCCAAAAAAGCAAACCAACAACCTATCCACATAAAACCAAATCATTTTATTAAAGAAAACTAATAAAAACAACACTAGTTATTTTTTGTATTTAATTGTGTTGTTTTTATTAGTTTTCTTTAATAAAATGATTTGGTTTTATGTGGATAGGTTGTTGGTTTGCTTTTTTGGCGTTAGTATTTAGGTTTTGGTTCTACCTATCAATTATTTTGTTTGTTTTTTGTTGGCGTTGAGGCTCCCATAACGCCTAACTCTCATATACATGGATATATATTATACAGAGTGCTTGGATTTGCTAAATCGTACTCGGTGTCCAAAAGTTCAGTTTTTGCAGTTTTGGGGGTTCAGTATTTGTATAACACACCGTCTCCAAATTCCTATGTGTCAAAGGGGCTTTTGGGCCCCCTCAGGATGCAGGGCTCCTCCTACGCCCCTGCTTGCAAGCTGTCCTCATCTTTTCGGTTAGCCATTGAAAGGAATTAAGTATTTTAGCCTCTCAATTTTTTTCTGTGACTCTTAGAGCCAAATTTTCTTCACTAAGTTGTTCCACGTTTCCAGTTTACTGTTATGGATGGTAATTCCAGCTTCTCCTCACCTGTATAGGTATAAAAATTAACCAGAACATCTTCTCCCATAGACTTTAATGGGGTTTGAACTTTGAGTTCGAATAGAACTTCGAACCGAACTCACAAAAGTTCGAGGTTCTAATTGAACTAGAACTTTTTACTGTTCATTCAACACTAGTAGTCTGCAATTGGGCATTTTCACATTTAAATCTGCCCCTTTGGTATAGAAGGCCTGGGGAGCAACGAACATAAAAGAGAGCTAGAGAATTGCACAAATACTTACCAACATCCTGAAGATTTTGGTGCGGTAATGGCCTGTACCCCAGGATTGTAATTGTGTGGCCTGAACCGAGGATGATGGGTAGGTGAAGGTAGGTGACTGCATAGGGTGCCAATTCATCCCAATGGGAAATGCGCCCCATAATGACGGTAATCCATAGCTCTCATAGAGAACTATGGATTACGCCTTTCCCCCCCACGCGTACAATACGATCAGCGCGAGCTCCCGAAACACACGATGTATTGCAATACATCGTGTGAATGTACCCTAAAACACGTATTGGCATTAAGAACATCCCCTATGTCAGATACAGCTACAAATATTTATATTCAATAACATTAGTACATATTTCGTTTTGTGTAATAATATTGGTTTATTAAAATTCTTGATTAGTAGAATAATTTGCAAAGGGGGCCCCAAATTTCATTTGCCTGGGGGTCTCCACTGGGTTGAATTTGGAACTGGACCTGACTAAAAGGTCCTGGCAGAAAAGCGGATGCCAACCTGGCTGAAATGCTAAGCATCCTGGACCCCGGTGGATGGAGACCCAACTGTAATGCTAAGCACCCTGGATGAAAGTGGGCACCCCAGGCTGACACTGAGGAGTAGCTATGCACAATGTTTCAGTCTGGTGTCAAGGTTATTTAGCTCTCCGAGTATTGTCTAGACTGGATGCAATTGTACCGTTGATCCAGGAATAGCTATGTACAAGCCTACAGTCTGTGAATGTAAAGTAGAGAGCTCGCATTCACTAAAGGCTATGTCTCCAAAATCCGACGGCATTTTAACATCCATGTACTGAGGTTTTTTGCACCAAAAGCCGCAGTCGGTTTTCAGATTTGCCGCCAACCCAATACATTGACTGTACGGGAATCCGCCAGAAGATCGAACATGTTCTATCTTCCATCGGAGGGCTGGCGGTCTAGAAAGCCTACAGTAGAATATCTGTGCTGTGTAGACTGCATCACACATTTTCCATTGCGGGCTATGGGCACCGGGTTACAGCTGGTTTTTTGCAGATTCTAAATACCGAATCCGCTTAAAAATCCGACTGTAATCCTGTGCTGTGTACACATGGCCTAAGGCCTCGTTCACACAGCTTATTTTGCCGCGGATTGGCGCCGTACTGCGCGCCGGTTTTGCGCTGCAGTACGGCGCCAATCCGCGGAAGCAATTACAGTAATCCCATGCTCTCATAGAGAACAGTGGATTCCGGCGCTCCTCCCCGCTCGGCGAATCCGCCGCGGGGGGGAGAAAGTGACATGCACATTATTTACGGCGCGGACGCACCGTAGATAATGCATTGTCTATGGGGCCGGGAGCGGCGCTCCGGCCCCGCCCCCGTCCCGCCCCTTATTCACGGCGGATTTGTGAGCTCAATACGGCTCACAAATCCGCCGGGAATAAGCCGTGTGAACACAGCCTAACAGCCAACATGGTGAGGAATAAAAACACAAATCTATTAGAAATCTGTAGATGTTTTTATTTTTTTCAGTGATTACTCTTGATTTGTGTACGGCTATGTTCACACGGCTTATTTTGGGACACATTTCGCCACGTATTGAGAGCGTACTGCGCTCTAATACGAGCAAAATGCGCCCCAATCATTACGGTAATCCACAGTTCCCATAGAGAACTAGGGATTACGCCTCCTCTCCCCGCTCGTACTATACGATCATATTGTACACGCGGGGAGATAAGTGACGTGTCGTTTATTCACGGCGCTTACGCACCGCAAGTAATGCATTTCAATGGGGCCGGCGTACTGTACGCCCTGCAATTAGCCATGTGAACATAGCCTAAACCTCTTTGATTGTATCATTTTGGTCAGCAAAAGGTTAAAAGGGTATGTTCACACAGCGTTTTTGGATCCGAAAATCGCATGCCAAAAAGGCACCCTATAGTTTTAAATATGGCGTCTGCTGCTTCTTTCGGATCAAGAATTGGCATGACAATTTTTAGGGTATGTTCACACGGGGTAATTTCGCCTCGTATTTGCGCACTATTACGGGCAAGATGCGCACTGAAAATTATGGTAATCCATAGTTCTCATCAGGGGCGTTGCTAGGGTCCCAAAACATCCGGGGCCCGGGCCCTGTGTTAAGTTTTGCTCAGAAGGGCGGGATTCACACAGCGTTTGTTACGCCCCATGAACCGCGGCATGTGTTTTTACAGAGAAAAAACTGTGGCCAGCGCGTCCCTCTGAAGCTCCCACTAATATTTATTCTCCCAAGAACAGGTAATCGTTGCTCTCAGTGACAGCTATGAGTTACCGTAATGTCGGCCTGTACATCAGGTGCATTGAAGCGCAATTACCCGCCAAAGTACGGACCAACATTATGTCGTGTGATCATACACAGCGGATTTGTGGGGTATAGCTGTGCTGTAATGCGGCCAAAGTTCGCCCCACAAATACGTTAAAATCATAGCGGTGAGGGCTAGGATTAGCTGCTGTTTTCCCTGCACATAGAACCCGCCCGTAAAAATAAGTGACCTGCCGCTTCTTTCAGGGGGAAAGTGAAAATGGATGGGAGGTGGCCGGAGCGCTGCTGAAATTACACGCTGGAGAGCACGTACTTTCAACAGCAGGCGTATAGCGGTGTGCACAGGTCTGTGCCACTATATGCTGTGTGAACATACCCTTAGGGCAGTACGCTTTGTGTTTTGGAAGTACATGCTGTTCAGCGCGTACTTCCAAGCACAGGGGGGCTGTTGCTCCTCCCCCTCCCCCCCTCGCCGTGCTTCGAGAAGTCGTGCTGAACAGCGCGAGCTCCTGAAGCACACAGTGTATTGCGGCGCGTACCGTACACATCACAATACACCGTGTGAACATAGCCTATGGGACACACAGGCAGGATTATGTTTTACTGATGTGAATGAGGTGATATTGTGGATATGTGTGTGTATACACCAATATACATACACATATACACAGTACATACACAGAGACATATATTCAAACATACACACACACACGTATACACATATAAACATACACACAGACATCTATACAAACACATACACACATGTATGCACATAAATACAATACATACACATTTGCATACACACATGCATACACACACATTCAGTACAGTTCACATTCAGGAACATTATTTTGTCTCCCCCTTATTACACTACTTAGAATTATTGTTCAGCACTGAGGCTCCTCACCCACTCCTCCTCACCTTCTTGCTGGTCTGGTCCTGGGCGAGATAGGCGCACAGCAGGGGGCGGAGCCTCTCACGGCCGGACAGCCGCTGCTTCCAGACTCCCTTCACAGTGTGAGCAGCCGGCACCCCCTCCTCCCTCCTAAGCTCCTGTCATCCCGGGCAGTCGCCCTCCCACCCTCTGCCTGCACATAGCTGCTGCTGCTCTTAACTGAATGTGCACCAAGGGGACCCCCACACAATGGAACAGCTTGTCGGCTCTACAGGTCACAGTAATGACCTGGAACCAGACGTTCTGAGACTCGGGGCACAGGGAGTCTGGTCCGGGGCTTGTGCCCCGAACAAACCTACCTAGCGACGCCCCTGGTTCTCATAGAGACCTATGGATTACGCCTCCTCTCCCCGCTCGTTTAATTCGTTCGTATTGTACGTGCGGGGAGATAAGTGACATGTCAATTACTTGCGGCGAGTACGCGAGTAATGAATGTCAATGGGGCCAGCGGGTTGCCGCCTCCCCCGCGCTTCAGGAGTATGCGCGTATTCGTACGAGCTGCGGAGACACACGATGTACTGTGACGCATACTGTACGCGCCGCAGTACGTCATGTGAACATAGCCTTAGAAGGAATCCAAAAGACGGATCTGAAAGACATAAGTAAACACGCATCGGCGATCACTCGTCTGAATGCTGATGCGTGTTTTACACTGCAAACCATGCAAAACACTGCTATTTGCCAGATGTGTGTTTGGGTCCGTTTAGAGTCCGATAGACGGATCCAAATACACATCTAGAAACGTATGTTCACACGGACACAACACACTGCGTGAACATACCCATATATTATTTGCTTTATTTTAGTTTTGTGTAGAACATAGAATTCAGTGTCTATCAGTCTTATCACACTTCTTTATAATGGGTCGTTTCCCAGTGTTTTTTTTGATGCTGTATCTTGAGCCAAAACAAACAGAAGAGAGGAGTATCATTTTCTTATTCCTTCTGAACTTACTCTTTCTGGCTTTGGCTCAAAGAACTGAATGAAAAACTGCTAGAAATTTTTTTTTACTAAAATGCTGCGTGTGAAACCTCCCTTATGCATTGCAGCTCTGCTTTGCTTTACTCACCCATAAAATAAAATGGTAAAATTATGGCTGCCTTTAGCCCCCACTAGGGGGTTCTCACTCTGTGCTGACTTGTATATCCCCCTATAGAACTTGATGCTAGATTAATGAATTTATGTAAAGTTTTCCCCCATGTGGTTGCTGCAAGAATGAATCAGTTTAGAATTCTAAAGAGATTCTGCCGCCATTTTTTTTTTACTAATTAACTCCTTAATGACCGCCCGCCGTCTTTTGACGTCGCTGCAGACATCGGAGTTTGCGGCTCCAGGCGCCGCAGCAGCACTAACATCAGGGCTGTACTACACAGCCCTGATCCCTGCGCAGCTCCTGTGAGCATCGGGGAGCGAGGGAAACCTCTACTTCACAGTGCTTTAACCCTTTGATTGCCGCAGTTCGTCACCGCAGCGCAATCAAAGGGTTTCCCTGCTCTGTCGGGTGATCAGGACACCCGGTGACCCGACAGAGCCCGGGGACCGGCTGCACAGTCAGCCCTGGGGACCTAGAGTAGCCCCAGGTCTGTCTGTGTAAGAAGCCAGCGATCAGGGCAGACTGTGTGCTGTCCTGATCACTGCCTGTGACAGACTGACACAGATTACAATGCATTAGCATATATGCATTTGCTAATAAATTACTAATTTTTAAAAAAAAAAAAAAAAGTAACAGTTCTCCATTCATGGGATTTCAAAAAAAAAAAAGTAAAAACCACAAAAAGTGTAAAAAAATAATAAAAATAAATATTTAATAAAAAATAATTGTGAATACATTACACACACAGAAAAACTACACATATTAGTATCCACACAACCATAATAACCTGTAGAATTAATCTAACAAGTTATTAAGTGTGAAATGTGAATGGTGTAAAAAAAAAAAGTAAAAAAACAAAAAAAATTAAACAAATAGAAACATTTCTGCAGTTATTTGTAAGTGAACTTAAACTATTCCCCCATAAAGTACAACTCGTCTCGAATAAAACGAGGCCTCATAACAACTGTGTATTTTAAAAAAAAAATTAAAAAGTTACAACTGTTGAAATCCAAGGAGGCAAAAACTAAAAAAAAATTCTGGTCATTAACTACTTTTCAGGCGTTCGGCTTAAGGGATTAAAACAAGACACTGATACATAACCTTTTCTTTTTAGCCGTTTTTATTTTCTGATTCAAGATTTCTCTATTCTGTTTTCTGTATATGATTATGGGGGCGGCCATTTTGCCTGCACTGCTTTAACAGCATTTAAAAAGATGTTTTACAACAGCTTGATGAAAATAGGAGCCTGTGAACAGGAGCAGACCCATTGACTTCTATCGAAGAGTGTTCTAGGCTCTGTGACCTGGGAAGAAGTCAGTGTGCAGAGAGGGGGAGCTGTGACATCTCCTATTGTGACTGTTGGATCCTGTGTTATCTATACACATCTATAGTGTCACCTTTTAGTGTAACCCTGCTTGTACTGATCATGGGCAGACTACTGAAATTCTTTGTATTACAGAACAGGAAGTGTCAGACTATTACTAGTTCTAGTGGCCAAACTAAAAACTGCAGGACTTAAGAATTGTTGAATAATTTTGAAAGTGATGTGAAAAATTTAAAAAAAAAAACATAAAAAAAATCTTTAAAAACGTGTTTAGCATAAAAACATGAGTTAAATGATAAGTCATTTTTGATGACACATTCCTTTTAAGGACGACATGTATGAACGGGGCTGCGCCATTTTTTAAGCGGATCTGGCGGCAAAAAAATGTCATAGCCCTGTTCTATATTTGTATAAGCCAAGTCATACGTGAAAATTTGCACATGGCACGGCACTTTTGAATGCACCAAAGATATGCTATGTGCGAAACATATGCTCTGTTATGTATGGTATACCACATGCCAGATTTACAATATGAACCCACATATGACAGGTTCATATATACTGTTGTATTCTACTCTCCTCCATATCGATTCCGAACTGTTTCATACACGTCGCCCTAAGTTTTCAGCTGTGAGGCACAATCTTCTGAGCTGTGTCAATTCTGCATCTGAATGGTCCCCCTAAACCCCCAGGACCGATAACAGCTGATACAACTGATATAACTAGGCTCGGACTGGCCCACAGGGGAATAGGGGGAACCCCCGGTGGGCCCCTGAGCATGGCAGACCTAGAGTTGTTTTGTAACTGCATATACATCCTCAGAAGAGGCAAAGAAGCAGAGAGAGATATGCAAAAAGCAAGAGGCAGCATATAGGAGGCCAGTACAGTCATTTACAGTAGCTGTAGGGTGGGCCCCTAAAATAAAGTCCACCGGTGGGCCCAGAAACAGCTCAACTGGTGGGCCCCAACTCCACCTGTGGGCCCTAGGTATCCTAGTCCGACATTGGATACAACTGCATGCTATATTTGTGATGTGGTGCTATAGTTATGCCCATGGTAGTATACCAAATTGGTGCAGGTAGAAGGTGACTGATATGGCAATCAAGGTGCTGCAGCCACCATCATGGAGAGGCAGCACAGGTCTGGGTGCCGATACTGGTGAGATACAATTTCCATACACAAGCATCTCCCACCACAGGACTTTTCATTATTTGAAGGGGTCTTTGTACAGTGTAAATAATGACTAGCCCAATTGTATAACTTGTATGGGAGTTTGCCATTGGGAAACTTTCCTGAATTGTATCTTTACAGTATTCGTGAGACTCCCAACCTCCAGCGACTGCTCACTTTGCGGCAAGAAAAATCTGAAAACCATGGAGCCATTGTTACAGCTGCTTCTTCTATTAACCTTGGTTCCTTTAGTGATTCTTATCATGCTAGCAGACAAGTCACTCAACAGTTTTGTGACATTCAGTTATGCCTCCCAAAGTGGGTGATATCACCCCCCAGGGGGCATGAGAGTGATCCGGGGCGGGCAGTAGTAGCCTCTGTCATAGCATCTTTGTTTGTTTGCTTAACCTGCTAATGACCAGGCCATAAAGGCCTTAAAGGTAATGTATCATCAAAAATGACTTATTGTTTAACTCACATTTTTATGTTCAACACATTTTTTGAGCATTTTTGGTTATATATATTTTTTTTAATTTTCCCTATCACTTTCAATATTTTTTAATAATTCTTAAGTCCTGCAGTTTTCACTGTGGCCACTAGGCCTAATAATAGTCTGACACTTCCTGTTCTGTACAGAAAGATTCTCAGTTGTCTGCTCATTATCAGCACAAAGAGGGTCAAACTGAAAGTAGACACCAGTGTGAATAGGTAACACAGGATCCACCAGTCACAAGAGGAGATAGTCACAGTTCACCCTTTCCCCTCCCCGCACACTGACTTCTTCACAGATCACAGAGCAGGATTAGAAAACTCTCCTATAGAAGACAATGGGACTTAGTCAGTCTTATGTCTCCTATTTTCATGAAGCTACTGTAAAGCATCTCTCTGACTGCTTTTAAAGCAGTGCAAACAAGCCCTAGTGGCCAAAGTGAAAACTGCAAGACTTAAGAATTATTAAAAAAATATTGAAAGTGATATGAAAAATTAAAAACAAAAAATTTCTAAAAACTGTGTTTAACATAAAAACGGGACTTAAACAATGACTCATTTGGTTGATAACACATTCCCTTTAATGACCAACTACATTTTTTATTTTATCAGTGACGCAGCTGTACGCGGCCTTATTCTCTGTGGGTGAAGTTGAATATATGACTATAAAGAAAGCAATTTTCTGCATTTTTTTTGTTTCACACAGTTCTACAGATTTTTATTGTCATGTGGATACCTTATACGTGTAGGGTTATTCTTGAGGTGTAATGTCTGCATACCGTGTTTCCCCGAAAATAAGACATCCCATGAAAATAACTGCAATTTCAAGCTTAGAAATATAAGGCCTCCCCTGAAAATAAGACGTAGCGGCAGTCATGCTACAACCTGTAATTAAGAAGGGCCGCTGGGGCTTCTGAGTCTCCCTCACCTAATTGCAACAGGACACAGGATGGTAAATATGAAAAGTCTAAATATATATATCCCCCTTCCCAAATGATATATTTTATATAAATAAAAATATATAAAAGCTATAACACAAAGTACTGCATATAGAACCACTAAATAATAGTCGTACAGTTATCAAATAACACTGCTACACAAAACCAGAATCTCAAGGTCAATATTACTTATGATTCCACTAAGACCAAATACCGCCACATCATGACCACATATCACCACCACATAGTGAATGAATAACACCATAACACCATGACTACATATCACTACAGAATGATTGAAAAATACCATAACACCTTGACCACATATCACCACCACCACAGAATGATTGAATAATACCACCACCACATTGATGAAAATGAACCATTACACTTTGACCATTATTACTGCCATACAGTGACCATATAGTCGTAGATACCAGTGTACACAGGCTCTGCTGACATATAAGTGATTACTGTGCAGTTACATGACTCACAGGTGATGTTTCTCTGATGAATCGTTCACATTCCCTTTTCTTCACCATCTGGTACAGACCACCATGTTGACTTCTCCCAGCCACAACTCATCCCTGCAGATTAGAACACAAATATCTTATAATCTTCACTTTTCCAACACCTCCTTACCTTTTCCCAACTCTGTACATACTTCCCAGGGGTGGGAGAGTGGGTACAGGCCATAGTTTAGATTCACAGTCTCCTAGGGACGTGGGGAGGAACAGAGGACTAACCCCTGGAGATTGTGCTATGGCTGTGGGCTGTTCCCCTCAGAATTAAACTGTATGGTCCAAACTCCTTCCTTTGCACCCAGAAGATCAGCCGCAGGTATAAGTCATGATCCTCAGCGGATGGAGTGGATGGAGTTTGGTACTGTTTGGTACTGTCATATTTTCAGTAGTGTTTCTGTTTTTTCTTCAGATTTCCCCGTTGGACTATGATGGATTTATTGAACTACGACAGACCAGTGATTGATCCATTTCTTTAATAAAATGGTCAGTGAGGTCCGGTGTCGGGGAGAGGTTATTTAAATAAAGTGTTTTTTTATGTTGTGTCCAATCTTCCTCTGTCCAATGTCTGTGTTCTTTAGCCCATATTAATCTTTCCCTTTTATTAGCCAGTCTCAGATATGGCTTTTTCTTTGCCACTCTGCCCGGAAGGCCAGCATCCCGGAGCCGCCTCTTCACTGTAGACGTTGACACTGGCGTTTTGCAGGTACTATTTAATGAAGCTGCCAGATGAGGACCTGTGAGGCATCGATTTCTCAAACTAGAGACTCTAATGTGCTTGTCTTGTTGCTCAGTTGTGCAGCGGGGCCTCCCACTTCTCTTTCTACTCTGGTTAGAGCCTGTTTGTGCTCTCCTCTGATGGGAGTAGTACACACCATTGTAGGAAATCTTCAGTTTCTTGGCAATTTCTCGCATTAAATAGCCTTCATCTCTCAGCACAAGAATAGACTGTCGAGTTTCACATGAAAGGTCTCTTTTTCGGGCCATTTTGCGAGTTTAATCGAACCAACAAATGTGATGCTCCAGATTCTCAACTAGCTCAAAGGAAGATCAGTTTTATAGCTTCTCTAATCAGCAAAACTGTTTTCAGCTGTGCCAACATACTTACACAAGGGTTTTCAAGGGTGTTCAAAATATCCAATAGCTTTCTTACACAGTTAGCAAACACACAATGTACCATGAGAACACTGGGAGTGATGGTTGTTGGAAATAGGCCTCTATACACCTATGTAGATATTGCATTAACAACCAGATGTTTGCAGCTAGAATAGTCATTTACCACATTAACAATGTATAGAGTGGATTTCTGAGTCATTTAATGTTAGCTTCATTGAAAAAAAATGCTTTTCTTTCAAAAATAAGGAAATTTCTAAGTGACCCCAAACTTTTGAACAGTAGTGTATATATATATATATATATATATATATATATATATATATATATATATATATATATATATATATATATATTTTATACAGCTAACATAGCTGTCATCCCATTGGTGCAGTGAATTACTTTTAACTGTTGCACAAATTCACTTTTACTGAGCCACGATTAAGGGTGCTGCTAACCCGAAACGCGTCAGCCTTTTATTACTCACCTAATGTAAAGAATTAATAAAGTTTCCATCTTCTTATTTTGATTGGTGCTGGCTCTCCATCCTTTTGGAATCGGAAGAGTTTAACCAGGAGTATCCAAGAGGTGAGAACTTAGAAGCCTCTGAAATACAATAAGGAATAGGAAAACTGTATCCTATGCAGTTATCATATCCACCTGTCTATATACTCAACGCAGTGTGAACCAAGGCTAATCTCTATCAAAGTTCCGATGTTGGATTTAGAGAGGATTAGGTAGAACATCTTGAATATTTCCATATGTGTCAAACAAAGAACGTGACACATAGAGGTTGTGTAGTTATTGCCGACACCGTCCTTCATTATTTCTATTGATACAACATTGAAGTCAGATGTGACAGAAAGAAGGCTTTGTGATCTCCAGAGGATAGACGGTAATATTTCTGCTGTCTCCTTGTGTATTTATCCAGCCGCCTAATGTTAGCACCTAAGACAGGACCTTACACTGTCTATGGCCTGTGGGTCCCAGAGGTCACTGTAGGGCAGGACAGAACAATAGGAGGATTTTTCCCACACGTCGGTGAATAAACAGCTGGGGACTATTTATAGACACTTTATGCTTTGGGATTAACACGTTTTGTTATTTTAAATATTATGAACTAAACAGGAATTAAGAGCAATTGTTAGGAAATACTTAATGACTGATATATAGGTCAGAAAGTAACAAATATCCATTTCCATATCAAGCGTCCACAAAAATATTCTCTGGCAGAGGTCATTCTGAAGGTTAAAGGGCCCTGCACGTATAATGGATTAGCTGTTGATTGCGTGCAGGAAATCCTCAGCATATACAGGGAGAAATAAATGTCATGATTTCAGCATGGTCATGATACGGCCAAAAAAAGCATGCAGCATGCTGCACCCATGATCTGGGGAGATGGCCGCACATGTGCAGTTCTCCACAATCATCTCTATAGGATCTCCAAATATACTTGAGCACTCTTGCTCGGCTGTATTCAGATCCCAATGTCACAGTAAGAAAGAAGTATAATATACGGGATATGTATAAATATTTTATATATAAAGTAAAATCCCTTCATGGGATTTTAAAAAAAATTAAAAACCATAAAAAGTGTAAAATAATAAAATAAATAAATAATAAAATAAAGATAAATATCTCCGGCCCAGATGTCACCTCTCTTCTCTCCCGGATCCCTGACTGCCTATCGTCCATTTCCTCCTTTTTTTCCACCCGTCTCCTAAAACTAAATGTGGAGAAAACAGAATTCATCATCTTTCCACCATCCAACTCTACCCCTGATCTCTCTATTACAGTCAATGGCTGTACACTCTCACCTGTTCCGCAAGTCCGCTGCCTTGGGGTAATCCTCGACTCCGCTCTGTCCTTCAAACCACACATCCAAACCCTCACCTCTGCCTGCCGCCTCCACCTGAAAAACATCTCTCGCATCCGCTCGTTCCTCAACTTCGACACCACAAAAATGCTGGTCCATGCCCTCGTCATCTCCCGCCTTGACTACTGCAACATCCTTCTCTGTGGCCTCCCATCTAGCACTCTTGCTCCCCTTCAAACCATTCTCAACTCTGCTGCCCGTCTCATCCACCTCTCTCCTCGCTACTCCTCTGCCTCTCCCCTCTGCCAATCCCTTCACTGGCTGCCCATTGCCCAGCGAATTCATTTCAAGTTGCTAACCGTGACCTACAAGGCTCTCCATAACCTCTCCCCTCCATACATCTCTGCCCAAATCTTCAGATATCTCCCCTCACGCAATCTCCGCTCCTCACAGGACCTTCTTCTCTGCTCTACCCTTATCAGCTCCTCACTCAACCGTCTCCAAGACTTCACCAGTGCTTCACCCACACTCTGGAACTCACTGCCCCAACACATCAGACTCTCTGCCACTCTCACCAGCTTCAAAAGCAACCTGAAAACCCATCTCTTCAGGATTGCCTATAACCTACAATAACCCTGCTGCCACTGTACTACCCCACAAACATGTCTGCCCCTCTCCTCCTGTCTCTTCCCTCCTCCTAGTAGATTGTAAGCCCTCGCGGGCAGGGTCCTCTCTCCCTCTGTACCAGTTATACGTCATTCATTGTCATTATTGTACTCACTTGATATATCATGTATGTGACCCCCCTCAAATGTACAGCGCCATGGAATCAATGGCGCTTTAAAATAAATGTTAATAATAATAATAATAAAAAATTATTGTGCATGCATTACACACACAAGAAAACCTACACATATTAAGTATCCATATGACCGTTATAACCTGTAAAATTAATCTAACAAGCTATTAAGTGTGAAATGTGAATGGTGTATAAAAAAATGTAAAAAAAGAAATGAAAAACAATTGAATAAAAAAAAAAAAAAAAATTACTATAAACTATTCCCCCACAATGTACAACTTGTCCTGAATAAAACGAGGCCTCATACAACTGCATCATTGAAAAAATAAAAAAGTTACAACTGTTGAAACGCAAGGAGGCAAAAACTAAAAAAATGTGCTGGTCATTTAAGTGAATGTGTCATCAAAAAATGAGTCATTGTTTAAGTTCCACTTTTATGTTAAACACATTTTTAGGAATTTTTTTTTTTTTTTTTTAAATTTTTAATATCACTTTCAATATTTTTAGGAAATACTTAATTACTGATATATAGGTAAGAAAATAAAAAATATCAATTTCCATATCAAGCGTCCACAAAAATATTATCTGGCAGAGGACATTCTGAAGGTTAAAGGGCCCTGCACGTATAATGCATTAGCTGTTGATTGCGTGCAGGAAATCCTCAGCATATACAGGGAGAAATAAATGTCATGATTTCAGCATGGTTATGATACGGCCAAAAAAAGCATGCAGCATGCTGCACCCATGATCTGGGGAGATGGCCGCACATGTGCAGTTCTCCACAATCATCTCTATAGGATCGCCAAATATACTATAATATATCGGCTGTATTCAGATCCCAATATCACAGAAAGAAAGATTACAAGTATAATATACGGGATATGTATAAATATTCACAGAAGAAAAAATCAAACAAAATAATTTTTAATATATAAAGTAAAATTTAAACCCAATACCACCAATAACATTGTGGAACAGGGTCCACAGCATGGGTTATAATCAGTGAATATAGGGGAAGCAATAACTTACCATTGGTGCTCCTGTAGGATATTGTACATTTTTATCATATCCAAAAGAAGATGATGGAAATGCAGAAGAATTGTTTTTATTATTGCCATAAAAAAAACAACAGGAATAACTGACCCTATGTCATCCCTATGCTGGCCCTCACAGGGTTAACCACCCCGAAAAGGGCGACCCTACTATGGATACCCTACAAAACCTGAAGATGCCCTCAAATTGAAAAAAATTATCCACATTTTTGTAACCTTTATCAACTGGTAGTGTGATGGGCGAAACAAAGAAATACCGATGGAGATGTAGGACCCCCTAGGTTAGGATGTGTGACCTCAATGGATGTACCCCATTGGTACTTCTATCCTTTTGGTGGTATTCGGTTTTTCAGGGGGATTTAAATGTACTGTTTACTTTATATATTAAAAGTTACATTTTAGAGGTACGGGATTTCTTCCTCTGTGGCTATATATTCAGATTTCCACAGAGATTAACAGAAAGACTTGTGGTCGGCTCTTGTATTAGTGTACAGACAGAGATTGCTGTCAATCACTGCCCTATAATGTGCCGTCTGCAGATCAAATAGCATGTTTAAAGTGACAGGTTCTCTTTAACCCCATACCAACATCTGACGTATTGGTGCATCATAGTGTCGGTAACGGACTATGTAGCGGGATCACGCTGCGATCCCACTACATAGGTAGTGGGTGCTGACCGCTAAATGCAGATGACAACCGCTGGTAACAGCATGGAATGGAGCCGTGTTTGCTGCGGCGTCTAAATGAATCAGAATCGGGGCCGCGGGGGCCCAATTGTGGGGACCCGTTTGATTAACCTGGCAGTTGTAAGTCTGGTGAAGGCTTGCATCGCTGCCATGTTTCCCATTTTACTACTTCCTGCCAACGGCAGGAAGTAGTAAAACCGCCATATTTGCACACCCTATTTGTACACCCTACTTTTGACGTTGGCTGGTGCGGGTCGTTCGTCTACAGTGACGTCTTTTGGCGTCGCTGCAGACTTCGGGGTTTGCGGCGGCTGGCGCCGCAGCAGCGCTAAGGTCGGGGCTGTACTACACAGCCCTGATCACAGAGCATCTCCTGCGAGCACCGGGAAGTGGGGGAACCCCCGCACCCCGTTGCTTTAACCCTTTGATTGCGGCGGATCGTCCCCACAGCGCAATCAAAGGGTTCCCCTGCTCTCGGGTGATCGGAACACCCGGTGACCTGACAGAGCCCAGGGAATGGCTGCACAGTCAGCCCTGGTGGCCTAGAATGGCCCCAGGGCTGTCTGTGTAACAAGCCAGTGATCAGGGCAGACTGTGTGATGTCCTGATCACTGCCTGTGTCAGTCTGACACAGATTATTATGTATTAGCATATATGAATATGCTAATACATTACCAAGTGGATAAAAAAAAAAGTAAAACAGTTCTCCCTTCATGGGATTTAAAAAAAAAAAAAAAAAGTAAAAAACATAAAAAGTGTAAAAAAAAGAATAAAAAAATAAATAATAAAATAAAAATAAATATTTAATAAAAAAGAATTGTGCATAAATTACACACACAAAAAACTACACATATTAGGTATCCACACGACCATAATAACCTGTAGAATTAATCTAACAAATTATTCAGTGTGAGATGTGAATGGTGTAAAAAAAACTGAAAAAAAGCCAAAATAAATTTTAAAAAAAATTCTGCAATTATTTATAAGTGAACATAAACTATTCCCCCATAAAGTACAACTTGTCTCGAATAAAACGAGGCCTCATCCAACTGCGTCATTGAAAAAATAAAAAAGTTACAACTGTTGAAACGCAAGGAGGCAAAAACTAGGGGTTACACAGTGCAATAGGCTGTATATGTAGCCAGAAGTTTCCATACACTATATAGAAAGCCCCATCTGCAGGTTTTTCTCTCTGACATGAAATCAGAATAAACCTTCCCCGTTTTAGGTCAATTAGGAACCAAAATTATTTATATTTGCCAAATGCCAGAATAATGAGAGCGAGAATTTTTAAGGCATTTTTATTACTTTCTGTTTCCATACATTTCTTTAGTATTTGGTAGCTTTGCCCTTAATCTGAATGACCTGGGTCAAACATTTTGGATCCTTCCACAAGCTTCTCACAATAGCTGGCATGAATATAATATTCAGATATATGTGGATGATGTGGGAGGAGGGCAGTAGGTTCAAATTGTGACCTTAGGGTCATACTAAAAGGCATGAAGAAAAGGAATGAACAAGAAGAATGAACTTTATCACTAAGGTGCTGTTCACACGGCGTGTTTGGATCTGATTTTGGATCCGTGTTGGAAACTTGCATCCAAAAACGCAGCGGTGATCGGATCCTAAACGGATCCAACGCGTATCTAACATGCAGCTGCGTGTTTGGATGCGTGTTGGCTGCAGCAGGATCTCACCCTATAGTTTATTATAGGGCTCCTTCTGCGTCTCTTGGACCAAGAGTTGACATGACAATTCTTGGGACGGATCCGAAAGACGCAATGAGACGCATCGAAGATCACTTGTGTGAACGCTGATGCGTGTTTCAAAGTAATAGCACTGTAAATCACCCTGCTATTTGTTAGATACGTTTGGGTCCGTTTAGGGTCCGATAGATGGATCCAAACACGCAGCTAAAAGCATATGTAAACACGGAGTCAACACGCCATGTGAACATACCCTAAGTATTACAGAGCTAAGGAGAGGTATGCAAGATTTCCAGTGCTAAATGAAGCTTGAACAAATACCACATATGAACAATTTATAGTGGAATGAATGCATAATCCATTAAAACAGGTGCATAACACTTTGTTTGTGCATGATGGATGGAGAATGCACAACATATCTCAGCAGTGTATAGTGAAATGAACACATATTCCATAGAAACAGATGCCTAATACATTTTGTGTGCTTGACAGATGGGGAATAAACAAGATATATAAGCTGTTTATAGTGGAAAGAACATGCCCTGTATTCCATATAACACAGATGCCTGAAACTTTTCCTGCACATAACATATGGGGAATGAACAGGATATATTGGCAGTTTATATATATATCCTTTTCATTTTCCATCTATCGTGCACAGGAAAAGTGTTAGACCCCTGTTTCTATGGATAATGTGTTGCATCCACTACAAACTGCCCATATATCATGTTTATTCCCCATCTATTGTGTACAGAAAAAAATTAGACATCCATTTCTATTGAATATGTGTTCATTCCATTATAATTTGTCCGTATATCCTGTTCATTCCCCACCTATCAGGCACAGAAAAAGTATTAGGGTGCTTTCACACGGTGCAGTTTTGGTGCGTTTTTGGTGCGTTTTTTGTGCAACAATGTATATCATTAATTGCTGTACCTCCCTGCACAAAAAAAGCACCAAAACCGCACCGTGTGAAAGCACCCTAAGGATTTGTTCACACGGCTTATTCTGGGGCGCATTTTGTATTTTGCGGCGTATTGCGCTTAATAAGCAGGGAGATGTGCCCCATAATTACAATAATCCATAGCTCTCATAGAGAACTATGGATGATGCCTCCTCTCCCCACTCGTACAATACGACCGTATTGTACGAGTGGGGAGATAAGTGACGTCAATTATTTGCAGCGAATATGCGCCGCGAGTAATGAATTTCAATGGAGCCGGGGGGGCTACTGCCCCCCCTCACACGCCCGCCGCTGTAGTACACGCTGATCAGCGCGAGCTCCCGAAACACACGATGTACTGTAGGTGCCGCAATACACCGTGTGAACATACACTTAGGCACCTGTTTCTTTGGAATATGTGTTCTCTCTACTATAAACTTCCCATTTATCCATTCAGTCCTCATCTATCTTGCACAGGAAAATTGTTAGGCACCTGTTTCTTTGGAATATGTGTTCATTCCAATATAAACTGTTCATATGTCCTATGTATTCACGCTCCATTAATTACCGGAAACCTTGTTTACCTCTCGTTAGCTCTCTTTTACTTAGTAGTAATGTTCGTTCTTTGTTCATTCTTTTTCTTTCTTTTAGTATGTCCCTTAGGCCCGGTTCACACGGCTTATTCAAGCCGTAATTGCAGGACGGATTTCGCCCGCAATTACGGCTTGAATAAGGGGCGGGGGGCGGGGTGAAGGCGCAGCTTCCCGGCCCCATAGACTTTCATTATCCACACCGCGTATTCCACCGGGATAATGAACATGTCACTTTCTCTGAGAACTGTGGATTACCGTAATGGCTGGGATGGGTTCCAGCCGTATTGCAGCGCAGTACGGCGCATAATACGGCTGGAACCCATCCCAAAATAAGCCGTGTGAACGGCCCCTTAGGGTATGTTCACACGGCGTGTTGGATCCACTTTGGATCCAAAAACGCATTCAAAAGCACTGCGTAAATCGTTTTGGCTGCAGCAAAGAAGAAAAATATATAGAGGGGGGCGCTCTTATGGTGAAAATACGTCAATAAAATAAATCAATAATTAGGCTATGTTCACACGGCGTAATTGCGGCGCACATTTTGCAGTGTATTTGCGCTCTAATACGGGCGAGATGTGCGCTGAAATTAATTAATTAATTTGCGAGTAATGACAGTCTATGGGGCCAGCGGGCTGCCGGCCCCCCGTGCCGCGAGCTTCCGAACACCCGGCGTAATTGCGGGGCGTACTGTACACCCTGCAATTAGCCGTGTGAACATAGCCTAGAACCTCTTTGATTGTATCATCTTGGTCAGCAAAATGTTAAAAGGGTATGTTCACACGGCGTTTTTGGATCCGAAAGTCGCATGCCAAAAAGGAACCCTATAGTTTTAAATAGGGCGTCTGCTGCATCTTTCGGATCAAGAATTGATATGACAATTCTTAGGCTATGTTCACTCGGGGTAATTACGGAAATTACGGTAATCCACAGTTCTCATAGAGAACTATGGATTACGCCTCTTCTCCCCGCTCGTACAATACGGATCAAGAATTGACTTGACAATTCTTTGAATGGATCCAAAAGACGCATCACAAAGACGCATGTAAAACAAAAAAGCAATTTAAATCACACTGCACATTGTTAGATGCGGGTTGGAGTCCGTTAAGGTCAAATCCCAAAGAAGAGGTAAAGTCCTAAAACATAACTTTTAATAATAATGAAAATAAACCTAAATAACTCGACGTCTCAACATGGCGATACCTAAATACGTACGAAACAGTGAATAACAAACAATAGCCCTAAAAGACTAGACAAAAGACCCTATCCTACCAAAACAGGATGATCGCCCCGATAAGGGTGCTCCTGACAGGAACCTAACCCTGATCTATAAGAAATACTATCATATACTCCAATCTCGTCCCGACATGTTTCGACCAGCCTCAAACTTTTTCTGAGCACCTCAGGGGACGAATTTAGAGGAAAGAAATATAAAGAGAAAGGAGTACTACGCTAAAGAAATTTAACTTCAGCTATTCAAGCATAGTCAAGATGAAAAAATTTGACAATATACAAGATCACAATTTATGATGCATTGGTATTTAGTAGACACCAAAAACAATGTGTTAGAATTGGGGTAAGGTTACATACATTACCAGAATATGGCTGGGGAAGATATCTGTATATACACCATCAATGAAACATCTTACCAAAATGTATAGAGCAGTCCCACAGCCCCCGTTAGAAATGCTGCAAAATGTAAGTCCGTTAAGGGTCCGAAACATGGATCCAAACACGCATCTATAAATGGATCCAACACGCCGTGTGCACGTACCCTTATCCTCACCCTGTTTGTGAAGGAGCTGCTTAATTTTCATAACACTGCTTCCACAATCATTAAATTTTTTATATATTTACATATAAACTTGTTTGTGGCAAAACCTCTCAACCTCTATTCCTTTTGTGAAAATAAGACTGAAAAAAAAACCTGGAAGCTGCAGACTTGTAAAATGACCATAAAAACAAAGACATTAAAAACAGGGAAGAAGTGAAGAGCGCGCCGTTTCCTTATTATTATTACAAACATTATATATATATATTTGGAGATTATTCAATATTTCTACATTGTAAAAAAAATGATATCCGAAGTTTACTCCTGGATCTGATCTACTTCTGCCAGACTGGAGCAAGATGAGGAGAGTAGGTTGTATGGGAGAACCTGCATGTTCGGACAGGGCAAGGTCGTCTGTCCTCCACCCCTTCCACTTAGCGAGTAAACAGTTATATACTGCTGCCGATGGGATTACTTTACACCCTGGAAGTTGCCATTGCCCTCTAAGGGCTTGTTCACGCGGAGTTTTTGGATCTGATTGTGGATCCGTTTTGGATTCGAAAATCACATTCGAAAACGCAGTGTCGATCGGATTCAAAACGGACCCAACAGGTATCCAACATGCAGCTGTGTATTTGGCTGCAGCAGGATCGCACCCTATAGTTATTATAGGGCTCCTGCTGCGTCTTTTGGACCAAGAACTGACATGTCAATTCTTGGAATGGATCCGAAAGACGGAGTGAGACGAATTGGCGATCACTCGTGTGAACGCTGAAGCGTGTTTCTAATAAAAAGCAATGTAAAATCACACTGCACATTGTTAGATACGTGTTTGGATCCGTTTGGGGTACGACAGACAGATCCAAACACATATTGAAAGCGTATGTTACACTGAGTAAAACACGCCCTGTGAACATACCCTTTGCGAGTAAAGAATTATAAACTGTTGCCGATGAGATTACTTTACGCCCTGGAAGTTGCTATTGCCCTCTAATTTTCTTTGGTTTGTGCTTCATTTTGGATGTCTCGGATCCTATTGGAAATAGCCGAGGGGGATTGTAGCAGCATAACATTTTGGATGTGAAGGACCTAGCCAAGATGGCACAAGAAAGGATTTAGGGTATGTTCACACGCCGTGTTGAGTGTTTAGATACGTTTTTAGATGCGTGTTTGGATCCGTGTTTCGGACCCTAAATGGACCCAAACACATCTAACAATGTGCCGTGTGATTTAGGCCCCGTTCACACGGCTTATTTGCCGACGGATTGGCGCCGTATTCCGCGCCGGATTTGCGCTTCAATACGGCGCCAATCCGTCGGAGTCATTACGGTAATCCACTGCTCTCATAGAGAACAGTGGATTCCGTCGCTCCTAACCGCTTCTGGCAAATCCACGGGGGGGAAAGTGGACATGCGACATTATTTACGGCGCGGACGCGCCGTAAACAATGCATTGTCTATGGGGCCGAGAGCGGCGCCCCGCCGCGCTCGGCCCCGCCCCGTCACGCCCCTTATTCACGGAAAAACGGATTTGTGCGCTCAATACGGCTCAACAAATCCGTCGGGAATAAGCCGTGTGAACACGGCCTTACATTGCTTTCAATGTAAAACGCGCATCGGCGTTCAGACGAGTGCACACCATTATGTGTTTACTTGCGTCTTTCTGATGCGTCTTTCGGATCCGGTCAAAGAATTGACGTCACTTCTTGATCTGAAAGACGCAGCAGGAGCCCTTTAATAAACTATGGGGTGCGATCCTGCTGCAGCCAAAATGCATCTGCGTGTTGGATACGTGTTGGATGCATTTTGGAATGGATTGACGCAGCGCTTTTGGATGCGATTTTCGGATCCAAAATCGGATCCAAAACGCCATGTGAACATACCTTACACTTTGCGGTTCTTCAAAAAACATGCAAAAAAGCTGCTTAAAGGCATGTGTTTTTTCAAGCAATTTTATTTTGAAAAAACCATAGCAATCAGATGTCAGCTGGAGCTTAATAGGCAACTATAGAAACACATCACAGATGTCGTCTTTTTCTCTATAGTATTATTTGCACTAAGGGTGCTTTCCCACGGTGCGGTTTTGGTGCGTTTTTTTGGATGCATTTTTTGTGCAGGAAGGCACAACAGTTAATGCTATGCATTGTTGCACAAAAAACCGCACCAAAACCGCACCGTGTGAAAGCACCCTTAGGGTGAGTTTTTTTTGGTCAGTAGCAGTTTTATAAAATCACCCAGCATGCTGTAGGTGCAGTATTTTCTAAGCAATTATTGACTTTTTCGTCACCATAAATCTCTGCACCAAAAAAATCTTGTTGTGTGTTGCATTTTTGGATGCATTTTTGTAACATTTTCCACATTGATGGATCACATGAATTGTGATTTGGAAAAATGCAGCAGAAAAAAACACGCAATTTTTTTTTTAGAAAATGCAACAAAACTGCATGATAAAAACACACAAAGTCTATAATAAAACATGTATTTAAAAAAAAAAAAAATTTGGACAAAAAAGAAAAAAAAAACGCCATGTAAAAGTGTGAAGGGAGTGTATAACGGGCTTTCCAAGACTTAAAGGGGTTGTCTCTCTACATTGAATATGAATATTGAATATGAATATCATGAATATCTCACCTCAGTCCTGTTTTCTTGGTTTCATTTAGAATTCAGGCACGTGTTTACTGGCTTCTACTAGGCTGCAGTAGAAGCCAGGTCTGTAGCTATAGTGACCACTGCTGGCAGCCTATCAGGAGAGATCAAACAGGTCTGTAGCTATAGTGACCTGAGGAGCTGATGCAGCCCATACGAGAGGGGATATCTAGGAATAGGTAGGACACTGTTAATGGACACATATTGCAAAGTGACTTGTTTTTGCAAGATCTTTAACATAAAATGCAATCCTTTTAGTGAGACAACCCCTTTAACACTGATGGCATATCCATCAGATATCTGATCCATGGATGATCATCAGGATCTGACCACCAATCACAAGAATGGGACTGAGCTATAATGTGTAAAGAGTTGAAAGATGGCAAGTTCAGTAAAAAAAGTACACATCACACGCTGGTGGCACACCCTAGGGGTACACTCAGTGTTGGTCTTGGATGCCTGGGGCGGGAGCTGATTCTTGGGACCCACCGCTGGAGTTAATTCTTGGGGCCCACTGCTGGAGTTGATTTGTTGGGCCTACCAGTAGATTTGTTTTTTTGGGGGTCCACCAGTGAAGTTGATTCTTGGGGCCCAACAGAGGAGTTGATTTTTTGAGGCTCACTACTGTCAACTTTTTACATTGATTTAAATACAAAATCCATGCGGCAGTTCGCACTGCACGGATATTCCACCGGACGGTTTTTGACACTGCCGGTGTTCCGAAAAACTTAGAACATGTTCATCCTTCCGTCCGGTTTTCAGGCAGATTATGAACATCAGAAGAAAAACGTGATCCAGCAATTTGTGCAAAAAACTGGAAAAATGTTTATTGTATACACACCTTCAAAAGGACATGGCACAGAAAGGGGCAATACGGCCGTGAACAAGGGCCATATAGTAGCACCCGAAACGCGTAGGCTATGTGGATATATCTGTGCCATGTCCTTTTGAAGGTGTGCATACAATAAACATTTTTCCAGTTTTTTGCACAAATTGCTGGATCACGTTTTTCTTCTGAAGTGCTGACATTTGGTCCTGTGGTCGAGGATTCTTGGATCCGTGCTGCAGTGCAGACTGGAGTTACGGGAGAAGCAGATCAGGGGAAGCAATCGCCACATTGGAGGTGAGCAAAACTCTGAACTGTGTTTATTAGATTATGAACATGTGGGTGTGAAGGGGACAAAAGCCGCACCACTGCGTGCAAAAAAAAAAAAGACAAAATACCAAATAGGGCTCCTGCTGCGTTTTTCGGATCATGAATTGACATGTCAATTCTTGGGACGGATCCAAAAGACGGATCCGAAAGACGCAGTGAGACACACATCGGCGATCACTCGTGTGAACGCCGATGCGTGATTCATATTAAAAGCAATGTAAATCACATTGCTATTTGCTAGCTGCATGTGTGGGTCCGACAGATGGATCCAAACACGCAGCTAAAAGCATATGTAACACGGAGTCAACACGCAGTGTGAACATACCCTAAAAACTTTTTGTGCCCTGTTGGCCAAAATTTAAAAGGGGGTTTTTGGGGCCCACAAGTAAAATTACTTTGGGAAAGTTTGAAAATTAAAAAATTTAAAAAATTATGCCCAAAACCCCAAACCCATTATTTAAAATTTCTGCACCTTTTTTTGTCTTAGCTGCTCCTTTAGTGATCCTTTTGTTTACGGGCTCACCCTCCGGGGGTTTCCACCAGGGTGAGAGCTTCCCCCCCGTCCTGGGTGCACCCCCGCTTTTAGGGGCAACCCCCCTCCCCCCCTAGGGCACTACTGGTGTTTAAACCTCAGGTGCTTTTCATTCTACTCCCGTCTTTTGGAATAGTTAGTAATTTAAAATCAAAAAAGTGCAAAAAAACAAAATGAAACCTCAAAAAAAAGGCTTTTGGGAATTGATAAAGAGGGGAAAAAATCCACCCATTTTAAATTTTTCCTGCAGGGATTTGAACCCAAGGGGCCCCCCGGCTGTAAAAAACCAAAAAAAAAAAAAACCCCCCCTAAAAAATTAAACATTAAAGGGAGCTACTTACCCAAATTTTATACAAAAAAACAGAAACCCTTTTTTTTGACTACAGAGGGAAAGGGCCCGGTGATGTCTTCCCGCTGGGTCCCCATGATCTGCAATCCAAACAAATCCAAAAACACGCCCCCTTCTGAGCAAACAAAAGCGGGAAAACTGGTTTCCCGGGGGTATGAAATGAGATCGTGGGGAAAACCCCTTTAAAATTTTAAACCCTTTTTTTTGCCCATAAGTAGAATTATCGGGGTTTGCTGTGTTCTTTGCACGCCCCGCGGACTAGGGGGATTTATGATAACTGAGGCTAAGCAAATCTGTTTTGCTTTAAAAACAATTCTTAAAATGTAGCTTAAAAAACACAGCATCGAAGGGATAGAGAAAAGCTGCTTTGATAGTAAATGTGCTACAAAGTCGAACATTCGGTATTGTCTTTATCTCGTTTCTATACATTGTACTTTATTGTTTTGAAGGAATTCTAATATAAAAAAGCCCGCTTATGTTTAAAGTGCACTTTTGGGAGCCCCACCCCCCAAAAAAACATGCCTTTTTTTTCCAAGATTGTGAAGGAAAAAAACCCCCGGTGACAAGGGGCACATATCACAAGCCCAAAGATTTT